>PVLC010001284.1:40380-149615 GCA_004027655.1 Graphiurus murinus | reverse complement strand
AGCCCCGGGTTCTCGCTCCGCCAGTGAGCCCCGGCTCACCTCCGCAGTTCCCAGTTGTAGCTCTGTCGAGCCCGCGGCCGGCCGGAGGCCGGCGGCCACACTCGCCTGCACTCCCTCCGAGGTGTTTGGAGGACTCCTTTGTTCCCCTGACCGGCTATCTGAGTTTTCTTCCGTTGTGGTTCAGCTTTCGCCCCTTTTTTTTTTTTTTGCTTTTTTTTTTCTGTAAAGAAGCTGGTTTTGGGGCAAATTTGATTTGAAAGAACAGCGTCTGGGGAGAGGTATTTCACTCAGACGCCATCTTTGTTCTCCCGATAAGCAATTTTAAAAGTCAGAATGCATACTAAAAAACTACATCTACATTCCTTCTTTCCCCATGTATTGAGTTTTTGATATCATACTTAACAGACATATATTGCCTGTCTCTTAATCTAATGACGTAGCTATTTTTTTTTTTACTTGTCATCATACTAAAAACATAAATAGTTAAAAATCTGTGGTTACAATATTAAAACATTCTGAATTTGTATATATATTTGTATTTATATAGATTTGCCAATGTAAGTCCTTCCAGGGCAGAGTTTTCTGTGTGGTGTTGGGCACATCTGGAAACTAAGTCATCAGATTCTGGCCTGGGAATAGTTCCCTCTGATTTTTGCATGTGTGGTCTCACCCTGTGGAGAGCAGCCTTGAACTCTAAGGCAAAGTGCTATGCATGCTTTTGTGCCCTGCTCCCCAGTGTGTGGACTCCTGGTCCTCCTGCTGCATAAGGTTGCAGGAGAGGTGGTGGCAGGAGTCTCTTGGCCGCTTGGCTAACACAGTTCCAACAGACCATTCTATGGATAGAAGGATGGGGCAGAGGTCCTGGGGTTCTATCTAGCTCTGTTTTACATTCATTGACTTGATACTGGGTTTCAAGTCTAAGGCCTGAACTTAATATCTCTTCCTTCCCCCAAGCAGGAAGTTTCTCTCTCCACTCTGCTTGAAGTTGTGGGAAGGGTGATATGGACAATTCTTTCCTCCTTTTGTCTTTTTTTTTTTTTTTTTTTTCAGGACTGGGGATTTAACTCAGGGGCAATCTACCTCCAAGCTATACCCCCGGCCCTATTTTTTAATCTTTGTTTTGAAACCAAGTCTCACTAAGTTGCCTCACTAAGTAGCTGAGGCTGGCTGTGAACCTGGATCCTCCAATCTCAGCCTCCCAAATGCTGGGAGGACAAGTGTGCACCACCACGCTCGACTCTTTCCTCCTTTTTTCAACATGAATTTTGTTATTATTATACTAAAACCAGGGACTATGTCTTTGCTCCTGGATTTCTTAGCTCTTGTGAAGATAGATTAGGTCATGAATAGCTATTTAGTTCCTGTGCCTATGGACAAATGATGGCTAGAGGATTTTACTTGGCTGCTATCTTGCTCCACCTCTATTCTTCCCATCTTGATCTGGGTCCCTGCAGGCATTCTTATTGCTCCAAGCGAAGATTTATTTAATTTTTTTTTTCTAGACTCCAGGCCTTAGAGATACAGCAGTAAATGAAATATACAAAGACTTTATTCTTGAGAAACATTCCTTCAATTAAAGATAGACAATAAGAAAATAAACAGGCATATAACAGGACATATGGTGATAAGTGTTGTAGATAAAAATGAAGCAGGATATAAAAGTGAAGCAGGATAAAGTAGGCAGGATAAAATATGCTCACGCTCTCATTCTTGCAACCGGTGGAAATTGTAACACACATAGAGAATGATGTTGGAGTCTTAGCCCGGCAGGCCCGGAGAGACCTCGCCCCAAGATGACGCCTGGCAGAGTGCCAGGAGCAGCTGCAGGTGGTAACATCCTAGGGCTGTGCCACGTTAGAGCACATGTACCAGCATGCCAGAGCTCATGGCCTGAGAATGCTCCCAGGTGAGAGTTGTATGCAGGCACCTCGTGGTTCAAGCCCTGATTGGCTTTAAGAGTACTCCACTTCTCACCCCAAAGGTGACGGTTCCTGTTAGAATTACTGTTACTGTTACTGCTTGGGTAGTGTCCTCAGTCCCAGAGAGAGAGACAGAGAGAGAGATACAGTGAGAGAGATAGAGAGAGACAGAGAGAGAGTGAGTGATACAGAGAAAGAGAGAGAAGCAGGGGAGGAAACACCAACAAACAATAAAAGAAGCTTGAACCAAAAGAAGCTTGAACCAGCAATGCGTGATTATCATCTCCATTGGGTCCTTGCGGGCGAGGGTCCAGCGTGGGGGATGATAGAAAGGGATTTTGTTGAGGTGATTAAGTTCAGGATCTTGAAATGGGGAGTTTATCCTACCGAGTGCTTGCAATCCTCCTACCTCAGCTTCCCCAGTAATGGGATTACAAGTGTATGCTGCCATGCCTGGCTTACTTGAGTCTTTAAAATCAAAGAATTTTATTTCAGAAAGAGAAGTGAAGACAGAAGAGAACCAGTGAAATGGCAGCAGGATTCCATCCACTGTTGCCATCTTTAAAGATGGAAGAGTAAAGGAATGTAGTCAGGCTCTAGAAACTGGAAAATTCAAGGGATTTGATTCTCTCCAGAGTCACCAGAAAGGAAGCAACTTTACTGACACTTTGATTTTAACCCAGTGAAAGCCATGTAGGACTCCTAGCCTATAGAAATGTTGATAGTAATTTGTGTTAAGCTATCAATCTGAGACATTTTGTGCAAACAACAATAGGAAACTAGTACTGGAGATCAAGTGAGAGTGGAAGTATGTGCCTTTTCTCAAAATTTTGTCAGAGAATTAGTCCTTGATGACATAGTCATTGATCAGAGTTAAATTCAATGACAAAGCCAGGCATCTGCATGCACAGAAGTGCTCATCCCCACATAACATGTCCTAAGAAAAATTACAGTTGGTAAGAAAGTTAAACAGCAGAATTCTCTCATCTCTAGATTTGCATATACCTTCAAATATACATTTTTATTTAGATTTTCAAACTAGGTTTTAGCCTCAAAAAAAAAAGAAAGCAAATATTGCCAAAAACTACTTAAGTGAATTATGTATACATGTGAGGATACCAATGCCAATCTCAATATCATGTATGGGAAGTGGGGAGCAGGGAGCAGCCAGGGGAAAGCTTGCCAAGTGCTATGTGCATGTATGTCATGATCACTCTGAACTATATTATGATGTAAGACTACAATGCATGAATAAAAGTATATATTAAAAACCATAAACAAAGGAAAAATGATATGGTTTGCAAGGTGGTTAGGAAGATGGTTAAGAAGAAATCACTGAAGATATGAACTGAGTGAGCAGCAGTGCAGTAATGATTCAAGCATAAGAACTCTGATGGTCTCTTCTCACACATTCTTCTGAAAGTCTGAATTAATGAGATCAGTAGTAGTCATGTGTGATGTTGAAGGGAAGGTACAAGAGAGATAAGGTCAATATATGAGAAGTGTGAGAAAATATTTAAAATTGCAAAACAAACATTTTGGTTATCCCACATTTGAAGTTGGAGTTCTCCTTCATCTCACTTTTCCCCTAAAACTAGCATCTAATCCTTTATCAAATTCCTTCATATTTATTAGCTTCATCATATATCCTAAATCTAAAGATTTTTCATCAACTCAGCTACAATGCAAGTATATTCTACATGGGAAAAATTATTGAATGCCCCCCCCCCGATTTTCAGTGATTATAGTTTCCTTGTTATTCTTCAAACAAGCATGTTTCTTCCTCAGGAAATTTGTACTTACTCTCCTGTCTGCCCAGTAAGCCTGTTAGGAGATGAGTTTCAAGCTTTTAATATAAATATTATTGTTGTCATTAATTTAAAAAAGTTAGCAATATATATTACAAGAACACCATACCAGCATTGAGATAGACTATTTTGCATGCTTAATATTAAACAGTGAGCAAGTTAGAAAAAATGTAGTTTGTATTAAAGTATTTACAGAAATTGCTATCTAGTTTAAAAACTAAACCTGGATAATCTTTAAGCAAATATTATGTATCTAAACATAAATATAAATTTTAAAATTGTACAAAATAATTAGTTTAAGGTGACTTAAGTGCCTATACCTCATATTTTATTGTAAAAAATTAATATTCTTAAATATTTATGTAAACCCTCATTGAATCATCTAGTGAGAAGATAATTTTAATATCAAGTAATAGAATTATTTTGATTATACATTGTAAAATATATATAGTATTGCCAAGAATTTAAAACTCTCAAAAACAATATTCTTCTTATTTAGGCATGTGAGCTATCTGCAAATTAACTAATGTTAGTATCAGACTCATTGTGCTACTATTGACTTTTGATTCTATCATGTAAGTTTATATATCTAGATGAATTCTTCCAAGTAAATAGTTCAAAAAGCATCACAAAGATGTAAAAAATAATGTCCTATTAAAATTAAATAATTAATAAATATTAGTACTACTGAAGCCATAATCCACTTACTGAATAAATACTATAATAACAAAATATACTTAATAATTCTCTAAGTATAAAATTATCATTTATAATCAAACACTTTGTTCTGTTTTACAACAAAATGTGCATATTATATAGATTTACATTTTGATAACAGTAGCAAATTATTAATTTGTAGAAAACATCTAAAATTTCCATAGCTTTTTGCCATCATTTTTTTTTTCAGTACTAGGGATTGCTTGAACCCAGGGATGCTCTATTACTGAGCTACACTAACAGCCATTTTTATTTTATATTTTTAAACAGAGTCTCACTAATTTGCAGAGTCTGAACTTGAACTTGTGATCCTCCTTTTTCAGATTCCCAAGTACTAGGATTTCAGATGTGTGCCATTGAGATGGCTATCCTTATTATTTTTAAAAATTGATTTGGAATTCCCAAATATTTAGTCAATATAATAATTTAGTTCTGAAAAATCATTATCATTTTTCTCACAAAACTAAATCACGATCTTGACAATTTTAATTCATTTCACATATTTGGAATATTTGTTATAGATTAAGTGAATAGTTTTTGTATCTGAGTATTTGTCTATCACTTTAATTCAACAAATTTCTTCTGACTATAGCAAACATTTCAAAAGGCCTGATTGTGGTATTCAACAGTGTTCTCTGAATACTGCTTGATTGTCTTTCCCTCTGTATTAATCAGCCTTTTCACAGCTATCATCTAAAGACCTGACCATACAACTTAGAGGAAGCAAGATTTATTTGCTCACAATTTGGTGATTTTTAGTTCAGTCATATAAGGCCAACCACAATAATAATAATAATAATAATAATAATAATAATAATAATAATAATAATAATAATAATAATAATGGGATGGTGGTATAGTTCAGAGGTAGAATGCACTAGGTTTAATCCCCAGTACCAAAAAAACAACAAACAAACAAACAAATAACAAAAAGGGTTCATCCTTTAGGGTCTAAATCACCTCATAACTGGAATTACATGATTAAAGTAGAGGAACAAAACTTTGAGAACTAATGCACATTTATGTAGAACTCTTTGCTGATACTTTTCATAAATTCTGACTTGTAGAACTTACGGTTTGGTCTATTTTTCAAAGTACTGGAGATTTACTTCCACATTTCTATTTACAACTTCATTTCCCATTCTCTAACTTTAAGAAAAGAAATATTTACATTTGCAGAATCACT
This sequence comes from Graphiurus murinus, assembly GCA_004027655.1. NCBI lineage: Eukaryota > Metazoa > Chordata > Mammalia > Rodentia > Gliridae > Graphiurus > Graphiurus murinus. Next base: position 143,985 of record PVLC010001284.1, on the reverse strand, counting down.
TTCTACAGTTAGAGTACCAATCCATGTCTGATGGATGGAATTAAGGTACAATGGAAAATAAACCAATGACCTCAGCTATTTCATTTTGATTTACTGTGACCTCACTGATTGAGAAACTAGTTTTTAAGTACAGTGGAGGATTATTGTGGTTTCGTGCACTGTAACTTATTTGACAAAGGTTAAGGCACATGGGTCAATGTAGACAAGAAAGAAGCTTTTATCATGATAATTTTTCCCTGAAATACAGTTCTGAAGTATTATTATTTTTTGTACAGTATATGTTTCAATTCCCCAAAGAAATTTTTATCTCCTTATCTACAAAAAGCACAGTAGAGTACAGAATAATAAGTACATAAGAGGGCTAAAATAATACACAGGTTTAGCCAAAGCTAATGCATACATTTTTTTCCAAAAACTAATACACATACAACAAATGCACATGAAGACTTTACGAGGCCAGTGGCTTTTATTTTTCATCTACAAGCTAGAAAGCAGCAGTTTTTTATTCTAGTTCCTTTACCTTCATGACTTCCCAAGAAACCATGAACAAGTCTCCCTCTTCCTCCTTCAACACAGAGTTCTGGAAATTTCTAATGTGTGATACTGAATGAAGTTATAAGCTATAATGAAGGCCTCAGGGAAATAATTAGCCCAAGCTACAAGGGCTCAGGGATATTTGTTTTTATTTGCCTGCTTTTTTGTTTTTGTTTTTTATTGTGGTTTTTTTTTTTTTTTTTTTTGCCTATGATTTAGTTTTAAAAATCCACACAAAGCTGAGCATGGTGTTGCACACGTATAATCTCAGTACTTGGGAGGCTGAAAAAGGAGGATCCTTGGTTTAAGGCTAGCTTCATGAACTTAGCAAGGCTCTCAGCAACATAGCATGACTCTATTTCCAAACCAAAAAAAAAATAGGGCTGGGTATGTATGGGTATGTAGTTCAGAGGTAGAATGTCTCTGGGCTCAATTCCCAGCACCACAGAAAATAAATTAATATAATAATAATAATAATAATAATAATAATAATAATAATAATAATAATGGCTGATTATATTCAGTGGTACAACATCCCTGGGTTCAATCCCTACTACCACCAATAAAGGAATAAATAAATGAATAAAAATCCACACAGAGTTAAGAATTAAGGAAGCTTACATAAAACTTCTGTTTAATACCATGTTCTTATAGCAGAACCATATTCAAGCACAAAATTACTAGCAGATATTTTGTCTATTCAATGTTATTATCATAATAAAAGTATGGTGTCATTGTTCTGAAATTATTAATAGAATTTTAAAAATTATTTGTTTTCTATAATATTCTAACAGAGGCAGTTTGGCTAAAGCTCCATATGCATGCCTTTAGGAAAAAATTATTCTAAGATAATTTCTTCTCAATATCATTTCAATTATGGAACATTACATGGCAAATTCTACTCTTGATAGATCATCATCTGACAATATCTTGTATTTCTTCTATCATTTACATTTTAATTACTGGCCAATTAAAATGTAAAACTACCAAACAATCACTCACTCAATGACATTTTTAGGGGATTAAAAGAGAATATATAAGATAACACAGTATGTAAGATATTATGCAACATAAAGCTATGCTTTACTGCTTTGCAATTCACCAGATTCACTATTTGTTGTTATATCAACAAAAGAGCTAATTTTTTTCAATGTAGTCAACTTGTTTTCAAAATGCTAAATATTATTTTTGACAGCTTTTTTACAAGTTCCACTGTTTTTTACTTCTGATTTAGGCAAATTTTGATTTAATGTGGACCTTGACTGGGGCCATCCAAGAAATCAGGATGGCTTTGTTTAAAAATAATATATTCTAAATGAAACATTTATGTATTTTGGTACTTACTTGATAATGTATTCATTTGGATATATCAGTTTATAATGTGTTATGTTAATCTCATATTTACAGAGCGGAATCATTATAACCTTGTATGTTATTTTTTCATAGCTCATTTTTCCTTCCTTACCTTGAGGTCAATAATAGTGATATAATTGTTGTGACTAGAATTCATTTCACTAATAAAAAGCAGGTAAAATATTTTACCACATTTGCATTAGAGAACAGGTGCAGTCATTCTTGTCCCAGCATTATTATTCTGTCACGATGCCTATGGGACTGGTACAAGTGACTTGAACTTTGTCTTTCTGTTTTCTCATCTATAAAATGGAGAAAAATACCCTCTTCCCATATTACTTTCAGTAGTACTGTTGAAACTTAAAATTACAACAATCTGAAAATATTTTAAATTTTAAAAAGTTTTATAGAAATGACCCAGTTGATCCTCCTTATTAATGCAGAACAATTTTTATAATGTGTTTGCTAATCTGCCACAGTTTTATTGGAAATCAAGTGGTTCAATGGAATATGGAAAAATTTCCCTATTAAATTGACTTAAAAATTAAATTATTATTTTCATTTCAAAAAGCCTTGAAAATAAAAGCTAGAACATTATCATCTTTGAACACAAACATGCATAAACATTTTCATTTTTGTTTTAAAAGTGAATATATGAATACTTGCTATCAATAAAACATCTTCAATCTATTGAAAAATAGATATTAGTATTTAAACAGCATTTGAGATTTGCTTCATTTTATGAAGGATATGTAGAGCGATTTGAAATGTTAAGTATTTAATTTCAACAAAGGTTTAAATAAAACTTTGTTTCTTGGCATAATCAGAAAAAAAGTCTTTAAATATCCATAATTAAATTATTTTCTTTAATAAACAACATATACATAGATATTTCCTTAAAATCAATATATACATATATGTTTATGTATTAAATTTATGATTACATATTAATAAGGCCAAATGGAACTTTTTGAAAGGGTTCTTAATGCATTTTATTTCAAAGAGTGAGCTAATTTCACTGGAAAATTATCATCAGTGAACTGAGAAGCTGAGCATGGTTGCATGTGCCTATAATCCCAGTAGTTGGGAGACTGAGAGAGAAGGATCTCAGGTTCAATGTCAGCCTTGGCAACATAGGGACACCCTCAGCAACTTAGCAAGCCCCTGTTTAAAAATAAAAAGTAAAACAGATCAGGAGGTGTAGCTCAGAGGTAGCATGTCCCTGGGTTCAATCTTTAGTTCTTCCATAAATAAGTAAATAAATAAATTCAGATTCCTTTTACTCTATTGTTTCAACTGGTGCCTAGGACTGAGAAGGCTGAGCATGAGATGTTAGAAATAAATTTTCATAGTGACATAAGAAAAGATACATGGTCAAAAATGGTTTGGCAAGGCAATTTTACTTTTTATGGAAAAAGTGTGCTACCAGCAATGGGAGGGAAGTTTGCCTAGTTTTTAACCCTAAAATAAATTTCTGCACCATACTCTGATCTATCAATGAGAGCATGCTGGAGGAGGGGTTGGCATTTGCAATTTAGGAAATGCTAACTTACAAAAGAACAAGAACTTATTCAAGGTTACAAAATGGAGTTACTTTAAATTAAGCTAAACCTTTGATAGAAAAGGCTTAAATATATTCTTACAAAATAATTTGCTATACCTAAAAAATTGTGAGGAAGCAGAATCATACAAATCTCCCTGGGAAAGAAAGTCTTCCTAGACTGAGCTGACATGAGTCTATGTTTAAATCACATCTAGGTTCCCAAACTTACTGGCTTACTGCTCCCTTTTCAGAAGAAAAGCAATTATTCTGCACCCCCTGTGTGCTTCCACTGCCCTTTTTTTTTATTCAATGAACCCCAATTACATCCAAAGCTACAACCACTCCCTCCCTTGGATATTTGCATTGATTCTCTTCCCCTTGGAGACAAGAATATCAAGCATCAAGAATGTATGAATAAGATTTTCTTATGCTAAATTACTTTACTCCTACCTTTTCATCACCTACCCTCATATTTTATACCTACTCCATATGTCATATTTAATGCTCCAATATACATTTACTCAATATCTTCCCAGTCCCATAGCTTGTTGTATTGATAATATGTTCTCTTTTTCCTTCTTTATTTTTTAACCTACATATTTTTTTCATTTACTCCGAACTTTTCTATGTTAAAAAAAAATCTATATATCTATTTACACAAGTGGTTAGAAATTTGGGGCAAACTATTGTCCTGAGAAATAATTGGATATCAGTCTTTCTTTTCCTTTGATAATTCAGGGTTTAGAAGTCCCACAGAGGATAATGAAGCAGGAACATATCCTGTCGTAGAGACATCATGGCCATCTCAATATTCAGCTTCTTGGCTTCTCATGTTTAGTAATTTGTATATTTCTGATGTTGCTTTTCCCATGAAAGGCCCATAAACAAGAAGCACAGCAAAGTGAATAAAGACATATATATTAGAGCTGAAGCTGAAATTCAAGACTCCAACTACTGGCTTGCCATCCACTAGTTATGAGATGTTAGGAAAGTCATTATCTATTCTCCAACTAATTTTCTTCGTCTGTTTTATGAGGAAAATAATATGTCCTACTTCATAGCATGTTTTGAAAGTTAAGTAATTTATACTCAGAAATGAGGTAAATTAGTTAAAATAAAAGAGAAATATATGACTCCAATTTTCCATACACATAATTTGAAGATTATTTCTTTACAGAGGTAAATATTAAAAAAGTGTTTGTGTAATAAAATTTAAGTAATTATAATATCCCTTATTTTTTTCTACTCGTAATGTCAGTGACATTTTTAATTTTTCTTCTTTTTCAAATATAACTTTAGTTATCTGTTGTCCACAGAACAAGAGCTAACAGAATGTTCTTTTATTTACTTTACTTTTACCATATATACCATAGGATTATGTAGCACACCTCAAATAACCTAACTGATAAAATCAGATTTATCACCATCATCCTTAGGAAAACAGTACAACATGAGTTTAGAGTCAAGAACAATGGGAATGAAATTTAAGGTGATAGGAACAAATTCAGTTAATATTTTATAATCGTTAACAAAATACACTTTTTTCTTCTTGGAATTAAAAAGGAAATAAACATTTTCTATATTTTACAACTTCAAAATAAAACTTTTCCTAATTTATCTGATATTTTCTACCTATTTTTCAACAACTAAAAACAGGATTGATGAAAATCTAGTGTATCTGCCTGAATTTTCACTTAATTATATTTTGAATCTTTGCAAACTCCCATGTTTGATTAAAGTTTCATAAAACTAAATGCACACTAATCTGAAAGTGTAATTTCATTATCCCACTATAACAAGCAAAAGCATGTCCATTGAAAAGATTTTTCTTTACTAATCATCAAAATAAGGCCTACACATTTTTTTCAGATTTGTTCTAACCTAATCAAGATTAGAAATGGATGCAAAACACAGAGTTCTGGTAAAATGTAGGAGTTTATGATGACAACTTGAACCAATCATATGAATGTTTCAACTTTTCATCTAAGTCATTGATTGCAATGGTTTGGATTTGGAATGTCTACCTAGCCCTCTTGGAAACAAAGGAGCAATGTTGGAAATGGGGCTTGGTTGTTAAGAATGGAGTATCTGAGAGTGTGCTCTTGGTGATGATATATGGCTCTCCTCTCCCTTTGTGCTATCTCTCTCTCTCTTTCTCCCGTTCTCTCTGCTTCCAGCCTTCATGATGTGAGGAACAGAGCATGTGTGCTTTCCCTTTCACTGCTTCCCACCACCATGCCCTGAAATCTCTAGACCCCGGACTCACATAGACTGAACTGAAATCTTCAAGAAATTGTGAGCAAATGAATCCTCCATTCTACACTGGGCATGGCATGGTGGCACATACTTGTAATCCCAGTTATTGGGAGGCTGACAGGAGTATCATGAGTTTGTGGCCAGCCTCAGCTATTTAGTGAGGTCCTCTGCAACTTAGCAACACCCTGTTTAAAAAAAAAATAAAGATATAAAATAGGGCTGGGAGTGTAGTTCAGAGGTAAAATGCCATTTGGTTTAATACCCAGTACCATAAAAACAAACAAACAAACAAAACAAACAAACAAAAAACCCTTTCTTCCTCTAAGTTATGTGGTTAGATTTTTTGGATGATAGCAGTGGGGATGCTAATAAACTTTTAGCAAATGTAATGTATTTGTACAAATTATTTCACATTTATATAGATTCTTGGAATATTAATATCTAAGGATAGAATTTGAAGTATATAAGCTTATTTATTAAACAAGACTAAATACAACACTATTCCATTTCTCTCTGATTAAAGCTATCACAAGGCAAAAAAATTACATTTTAAAATTTTTCTTCTTTTTTTTTTTAAAGGCAGGCATTTTATCTAGTAGTTGAGGCAAAGCATTGAACCCATAAAGCCTGATATCCTTTCAAATCAAACTCAAAGTTAAAAAAAAAAATGTTTCTTGTCTTGACTCATTTTACATTGAAATTTTTTAGCCATAGTTATGTTTCAAATCTGATATCCTGAACATGTCCTAAAATATCAAGGCAATATTCATTATTGATGTCAGAGATATATCACTTAAGATTAGTACTCTGAAGTGTTCCAATCTGGTTGGTGAAGATTTCATAATAAACAGAAGCACACCATTTTATTTTTAGTACACACAACACACTGAGAAGAATAAGATAACGTTATTGATCAATTATTAATGATTATTGAAAAAGTAGTACATTTGAAACAATAACATGATTGTAAAGAAAATAATATAAATAGACCATCTTATAATCTATAGTATCTGGTCAAGTACCTTTTTGTCTTTTCTTTTCTTTTTTTTTTTTGGTGTGGTACTGGGGATTGAACCCAGGGGCATTCTACCTTTGAGCTACACCCCCAGCCCTATTTTTTATTCATTTTTTGAAACAGGGTCTCATAAAGTTGCGGAGGGCCTAAGTAGCAGAGGCTGTCCTTGAACCCGGATCCTCCAGTCTCAGCCTCCCAAGAACTGGGATTATAAGTGTATGCCACCAAGTCTGGCTAAGTAACTTTTTTTCAAAGAACAAAATGAATCTAGGAAATTGAGAAAATGTGTCAGTGTCACATAGACAAATATTAGACCAGGGTTATAATATATCTATGCAAGTATAAATCTTAAACTCTTTCAATTCCACTTGGAACCATTTTTTAAAAATTGTCTTATGCTTTGTAGCTGTCTTGAAGAAGTTTGCTCTTAAGCTGAGGTGGTATGAGTAATATATATGACTCAAAAAAGTGAGAAAACAAAATCAAGAAAAGTAGTGCTAAATCATGTTTTAAATATCAGTAAGTGTTAACAGTCATATAAAAAGTCTTTATTTTGAAGATAGAAATTGAATTAGATCTTAAAGAAAAATAATTTTGTTAGTTTATGGTATATGATTGGAAAAGATTAACTACTTCTTTTGAATAGTGGAAAATAAAGGGCACATAATCCCTTCTTAACATGCAGCTTTAAAAATTCTATTTCTTAGGAGTCTAAGATAGAAGATTCAAGATCAGCCTGGGCAACTTAGCAAGATTGTTTCAAATTTAAGAAATAAAATAGTAGTGGGGTAGATTGCACCTGGGTATAATCTCCATTACCACCACTTCAAAAAAAAATTCTATTTCTACTAAAAATGTGTTGTGTGTGCATGTGTGTGTGCGCGCGTGTGTGTGCGTGTGTGTGTGTGTATGGTTGCATGTGTTTGTGTTTATAGTCACGTACATATGCAAACAAGGAAATTTGTACATATTTATTATATACAAAATTACGTAAATTGACAAATTTAGGGACACTATGAGAAAATGACAGTCATTATTTTGTATCATTAAATATTTGTTAGTATTTTCAATACAGTGTCAGTAGGAGGTACTAGTTTGCTTATAAAGCAATACAGTAAACTATCAGTGGGAATCAAACATATACTCTTACAGAGACCTTCAACCTCTATAAAAAAATGTAAAATCAAAATAAAGAATAAAAAATGGGACTGGGGGTGTAGCTCAGAGGTAGACTGCCCCTGAGTTCAATCCCCAGTACTGCAAAATAAATAAATAAATAAATAAATAAATAAATTAATAAATTAATTAATTAAATTTAATATTAAAAGAGGACATAGAAAGTCACTGGAAAGAAATCACTTGAAGGGAAAAATCAGATCAAAACTTGACTGAATGCAACTTTTAAACTAAAGGGAAGGACACTAGGTGAATTTCAGTCTTATAGTCTTATAATGTTTTAATCTGATTGAAATTTCCATTAGATGAGGCATAAATTGGCTAGAACTCAGGAAGAAAAAAATTGTTTTATTAACTTATTTTGTTTGAAGATAGAGTTCTGGGCTGCCAAAGGGGCTGGGAATTGAGAAAAAAATCCTATGGAGGAGGAAATCATCCACAGAAGATTCTAAAACTTGTGTGCATGTCCATTTATATTTTTTAATGAACTCTGGACTGTAAAACGGAGTCTTAAAGAATCCCATCAAAAGGCATCCATGGGAAGGCAAAATATGCTGAAAAGGAGAGACACAGTACGGAACATCAGTCCCTAAATAGTAGGAGGTACTTGGTAAATACTTGAGGTTTGTCATTTAAGACCCCGAATAAGAACTCCCTAAAATCAAGACTACACTGATGGACTGAAGGGAAAAAAGCATAATACCAAATTTACATAAATTTGAAATTAAACCAGTAATTATTTTCATACTATAATAAAAATAAACATGTTTCTGATGAAAATAACAGAATTCTGAGTCTTTATAATGTATCATACATGGGTTGAGAGAAAACATAGTTGCTAGAATTAATAGACATACCAGGAAAACAACTCCATTCACAGTAACTTTAAAAACAATAAAATACCTAGGAATAAATCTAACTAAGGAGGTAAAAGATCTCTACAATGAAAATTATAGAACATTAAGATCTTCATTTTTAATACAATTTTCTAATCAAAGGAAACAATGCTCATCAGAAATCAGAATCAGATGAGAAACAATGCTCATCTGATTTTGATTGGGGTGGAAAGCATTGAGCCCCTCTCAATATTAAGATGAGTGTGAGAAGCATCCTGTGAGAATGCCAGAAAGTAAGGAAGTGTTATAGATAGATAAACAAATAGATATACAGAGATAGATAGATATAGCATATGTATATATGTACATATATATGTATATCCATATATATGTACATTAAAATATGCTCAACATACTATGTTATTAAGGGACTGGAAATTAAAGCAACAATGAAATACTACTACAAATCAGTTGCAATGGCTATAATCAAAACCACAACATCAAATGCTAGAAGAACATGAGTTTTCATCCATTACTAGTTGGAATGTGAAATGGTACAACCACTTTGGAATATAATTTAAAGTTTCTTCAGAGCTGATCACAGGTTTAAGGCATTTGCCTAAATGATTTGAAAATCATTTGGATGTCCACACAAAAGCCAACAGAAAACGTTTGTATGGCAAACCTAAAACTCTTATTTGGAAATCATAACTGCCCCAAACTAGAAGCAATAAAAATATATTTTAGTAGGTGTAAAAATAGGTAATTTGTGGTATACCCAAAACCTGAATGTTATTTAGTGATATGAAATATTTAGTGATAAGAATTATTAAGTCAGGTAAAGATATGGACAAAATATAAATGCATGTTACTAAGTTAAAGAATACAGTTGAAAAGGTCATATATTATTCAAAATACATTAAATTCTAGAAAAGACAAAACTATACCAATAGGAGAAGAATCAGTGTTTTCCAGAAATTCAGAGTGGTTAAGAGGAGGTTCAGATGGAGCACAAGGCAGACTGTATAGGAACGTAAAGGGAAAATATGGGAACTCTCTGTACTTTCTGCATAATTTTTCTATAAACCTAAAACTATTCCAAAATATAGTGCCTATTCATAATAAATCTCTTTCTCTCTCTCTCTCTCTCTCTCTCTCTCTCTCTCTCTCTCTCTCTCTCTCCCTCTCTCTCTCTCTCCCTCTCTCTCTCTCTCACACACACACACACACACACACACACACACGAGGATGTATACCAAAGGAACACATGGAATCGTCTGAAAAAGTTCCTAAGAAAACAAAATATTATTGTATTAAATCCAAAGTATTCAATGTGTCTATCATAATAAAAACAAACTATTGAATTAATAAATAATGATGAAGAAGTTTCAAATCTCCAAAATTAAGGGATTCTAAATAATTTCTGTTGATTCTCTGTCTTCCTGGTGGTGTATAAGTTCTTACTCCTTAATTTTGGCCTATATATAGTGCATCTCTTCCAAAAACTATTGTTAGATCAGAAGAGATAGATCTAAATAACTTTCCAGTGGAGGAAATAGGTAATTTTTACCTCAGCCAGGCCCTCAACGTCATTATCAATAAAAGAAGGCATGTCAATTGCATGTAGTGTATGAATTGATGAAAATGGTGCTTTATACTTTTTCTTCAAATACATGTTACTCAAGTCTAATCATGACAAAAATTATTAAACAATTGGCATTTGAGGTACATTCAACAAAATCCCTGTTATGGTTTGAAGATAGAATGTCCTCTTGAAAAGTTCATGTATTGGCAATGCAAAAATGTTCAGAGGGGAAATAATTGAACCAGTGCTCTAATCTAATCAGTGAATAAATCCACCGAAGGATTAATTATTGGAGTGGATCTATTGGGTGGTAATTTAGGTGGGTGGGCCCTAGATGAAGGAGATAAGTCGCTGGGCATGTGGCCTTGGGAACTATATCTGTCCCTCATTTCTCTCTCTCTCTCTCTCTCTCTCTCTCTCTCTCTCTCTCTCTCTCTCTCTCTCTCCCCCCTTCTTCTCTCTCTCAGATTTCAGGCTGCTTTGAGATGAGCTCCTGTCCTTTGCCATACATCATGCTGACAGGATGTCTACCTTGTATTTGAATGACTGTGGACTAAACCTCTGAAATCATGAGCCTAAATAGACTTTTCCTTCTCTATGTTGTTCATGTCAGATATTTTGGTCAAAGTGTGAAAAAGCAGATTAAAAAAAAAACCCTTACCAGCAATTATCAAAAATAGTCACAGTTATTAAAAATACCTAAGAATCTGTCACATCCAAGAAATATCTAAAGAGACATTGCTATTAAAGATCATATAGTATCCCTGATGGGAACTTAAAAAAGGGCCTTAGTCAATAATGATATATTGATATTGCTTCACTAATCATAACAAGTGAATACTTTAATGTTTTAATTATAGGAAAAGTACATGTGAAGTTTATAGGAACTCATGGATTGTCTTCACAAATTTTCTATATATTTCAAATTGTTGTAAAGTATAAAGATTATTTAAAAAAAAAGCACTACTCTTCAAAAGACTACATTAAGAATTGAATAAGCAAACCAAGGTCATATATGTCAGATATTTATATTCAGAATATGTAAATATTTTCTATAAACTACTACTAATAATAATAAAACAAAGAAATTGGTCAAAAGGAGTAAACAGACACTTCTCCAAAGGCAATTTCATTAAAGGCCAATAAGCAACTGGATGGGTACTCAAAATAATTACACATCAGACAAATGCAAATTAAACTATTTCACACCCAATAAAAAGAGTAAATTTAAAACATTCTAAGCACCAATATTTTTGAGGACTGGAGCTACTGGATTTCACATAGTTTGCTGAAGGATATGTGAAATGCTGTAACAGCTTTAGAGAAGTGCTTAGCAAGAGATTAAAAAGTAAAATGTAAATCTACCCTGTAATAAAGCAAACACACATCTAAGAATTTAACAAGAAAAGTTAAAAACAGGTATCTACCAAATAGTTTTGCATGCACATAAACCAATTAGCATTATTTGTAATTGATAAAAATTGACAACTCAAAACTCCATAAAGGTATTGCATTGAATCTGTAGATGTATGATTACAATGCACCAATTATTATAAAAAATTAAAATAATAAAAAAGAACAAGTTAAAAAACTCAATAAGGCAATGAAGGCAATGGATTAACTAATTGGAGTATGTCAATTATGCATTATTTAAACATTGGAATAATGCTCTGCAATGAAAAAGAATGGATCTTTGAGAAAAACAAGTGAAATGTAGATGAATGTTAAAAGATGCAAAGCCAAAAGAGCCAGATGAAAAGAATGCATAGTCTTTTATTTCATTTTCTTTAAATTCAGGAGGAAGCAAAACTAATCTGTGGAGACAAAAAAATAAGGATTACTTAAAAGAGGATGGGGACTGTTGGAGGTAGCATAAGAGAACTTTCTGGATTGATACGTGTTTTTTTTTTATTTTAATCATGTTGGTCCTTAAAACATGATTTTGACCTGTGTTTATAAATGCACACCAAACTTAAGTCTTTGTAATTTATTATATACAACATTTATCTTAATATAACATGTCATGTTTAAATTATGTATTATTTATACGCATCTGTGGCAAATATTGGAAAACTTTATTTTTGTTACAGTTTGATTTTTTTTTTTTTTTGAATGCTATGATTCTTCTTTTGAAGTTTGGAAGGTATAGCATCCTCACTTATTTTGTAAATCATGCATTCAGAAGGATGGCCTTTAAAATGCCTATATGTGTCTATATGGTAGGTTTTGCCATATTACCTTTAAATTATGCAACAGAAATTAATAAAATATGCAGGTTATTTAAAAAAAAAAAAAAAGAGCCGGGCGTGGTGGCGCACTCTTGTAATCCCAGCATTCGGGAGGCTGAGACCAGAGGATCCGGGTTCGCGGCCAGCCTCAGCTACTCAGCTACCTAGTGAGGCACTCCGCAACTTAGTGAGACTCGGTTTCAAAATAAAGAATAAAAAATAGGGCTGAGGGTATAGCTTGGAGGTAGAATGCCCCTGAGTTCAATCCCCAGTGCTGCAAAAAAAAAAAAAAAAAAAAAGAACCTGCAATTTACACTAAGAAACTTATGGCACAATGAAAAGATAGGTAAAATGCTCCATTTTCCATCCAGGACTAGTGGCTGTTGTATTCCAGGTGAAGAAATGTCAAGGTACATACAATGGAGTAAAAAATGATTAAAAATGAACTATAGAAGCGAGGGCAGCAGAAGGACAGAGGGTCTCGTATGACAACCACAATTTGTAGATTGCAGTACAATTTCTACATTCATAAGAGCTTACCTGGGTGATACAGCCATGTCCCTCAGGCAAGGAGCTCCTTATGGAGGGCAGATGGCATGCTATATCCCTTGTGTCAGAAACTAGAAATGTCTGTTTTACTCAGTTTATTTTAAATAAAATTTCTGCTTCTATTGAAATATTATACTGTACACTTTAGAAAGCAGAAAGGATGATGATACAGCATAAAAATTTGAAACAGTAATAAGAAGCCAGGGCAGCAGCTGCACTTGGCTAACGAATGAAAAAGGCACAGTGTGGCTCCGACAGCAGGAGATTAGAAGAAACGTGCAGACATTTTATAGGCAGAAAAAGTTGGTACTAAACTAATGTGAGCAGGGAACTCGGCCCTATGATTCTGGGATTGAGTGCTGAGGACAGAAATAGTGTTTATGTAGAGTGGAAAGTTAAGTGTTCAAAAACAAGAGCAAAGCAAAAGGTAGAAGAGTTAGGATTAGCATTTCATTATATTATGCAGTCATGGAAATCATGAAAACTACTCGTACACTAACACAGAGGTCAGCAAAGCATGGCAAATCCAGTGGGTGGCCAAAATGACTAGAAAAGGGCAAACAGAGAGGCAGGCACACAGACGAACAAGCAAACAAAATGCAAACACTACACTGCAAAAACTATATGTGGCTGCAAAGCCTAAGATATTTACTATCTGGTCCTGTTTTGTTGTTGTTGTTATTGTTTTGCAAAAGTTGTTCTCTCTCTAGATAGGTCAGTTATTAAGTATTCATTTAATCTACCTATTTCTTTTTCCCATCTTCTGTGACTCATTTGTGAATATTTTCCGGGTCTACCTTGTGTTCAATAGTATGCGACATCCTGGAGAAACTTAAAAAAGATGACAGTCAGGAATACTCTTCTCCCACAGATAAAAGAAGCAAAAGTCAGCAAATGTTCAGAAAGTAATTAGGTGCAATAATAAAAAGTTTTGAGAAGAAGCACATACCTTTGGCATGGTACTGGGGATTGAACCCAGGGGTGCTCTACCTCTGAGTTATAGCTCCAGCCCTCTTTTATTTTGAAATAGGGTCTTACTGAGTTACCTACCTGTGGCCTTGAACCTGTGATTCTCTTGCTTCAGACTCCCAAGTACTAGGATTACAGGTGTGTGCCACTGCTTCTGGCTACACATACATTTTTCTACAGGGAGCAATGTATCAAAGGATTTTCTCTGACCTGCCAAGAGATCACTGAACTGAAAGCTGCTAGATGAAATATAAACTAGTCAGGATGAAAAGGGAGGAAGGAAGACTATTTTAGAGAGGGAACAGCATGTGTTAAAGCTTTGGGGAATGAATGAGCTCTCATGCATTTGAGGGGAAAAAAAGTGTCAGTTTTCTTAAATCATAGAGAATGATAGGCAATGTGACCAGAAAATAAAGTAGGATTTTGCTGAGCTTTTCAGGCTATGAGTTGTTGACAATATTTTTGTCTACCTAGTTCATGGGTGGAGCTAACTGTATCCTAACTTTTTGCCTTCAGCCTGAACATCAGCAGGAGATCTAGGCTTCACAGTCTAGCATTTGGTTCTGAAATATACACTTAAACTACATTGAGACTGTCTTACACCTCTTTGGAACATTCACAAGAGTGATGTATGAGGAAACATACTGTCTCTTCCTGTGGAAACTCAAGCTATGGTGACATGTGAGTTTGGAGATGCCAGTGGCGACTTGAATCTATCTGCAAAAGTTTGCCTGAGAAGAATGTCAGTGAACAGAAAAGCAGAACTGCGAGGGGGAATAAAGCAAAACAAGTCAGATCCTGAGGACATAAGCAGAGCCACGACTGAAGAATATATCACTGGGTGTTGTCATCTTGGTGAAATAATAATTTAGCTGCTCATTAAATCTTTGAGCTGGATTTTTGTTTCTGGCACCTAAAAGAGTTCTTAATCAGTCTGGATTTCATAAACTCAGAAAGCTGGCAATTTTACCCTATGTTTCTTCAAGCATTCTTCCTCATCTTCTCATTGTGAGGTAAGTGGAGAGAAATGAAACCAAATGGAAATCCATGGGGATACTATCTTCGGAATGTCATGGATTGGCTCTCATGGAAGAAAAAGAAAGAAAGAAACTTGGGTGTATTCATTCACTTAATTTGTATTTATGATTCACCTGTCATGTGCCTGGTATTTTCTAAGGAGTAAGAAAATAAAGGCAAACAAAACAAAATAAAAGTCATGTGTCCTATTACTATTTTGTGAACTTAAATTTAATTACTGAGACAACCTGAATTTAAAATACAAAGTCAAACAGGGATTTCCCAGTATTTTCTTCATTTATTGGCTAAAAAATTACAGTTTACCAACTTTGCCTACATGATTTAATTCTAATATCTATGATTAGGCAATAGAAAAAAAGGAGCCAATAAAAATATTTTCTGGTTTCTGATATCATCACCTTCTCAAGACATAAGAACTGAGGTAGTTTAGCTCTAATTTTCAGAAACTCGAGTTCCTATAATTAGTAAAATATTTGAAGAAAAATGTATTTCTCTGATTCTCTTTAGATAAAAATAATAAATGGGGACTGGTCTGACTGAATTAATTATTTGTCTCAGAGTAGCCAAAGGCAATCTACCATTGGAGACCTCCTAACGTTTTTCCTGGTTGAATAACACTTATAGCATACAGTTGGTGTCACATCTTTATTTATTCATAGAATTTTCAAAGTGGTGAGTGTAAACATTTAGTTTAAGCCCTGATGATACACTAGTTTCCAGACTCACAGCATTTAAACTTCCATGATCGTTATGAAGAAAAAGAAATCTACATTAAAGAGATATCTGGGAGTCTAATTTGGTTGTGATATGTGGAAATCAAGAGAGAAAAGGTGAGTTCAAGCCTTTTGACCCATTTAATAGGATAGGTTTCAAAATAGCATTTCTGTGTACATCCATGGTAGAATATAGCTGTCATCGAGTTAACCACATCCATATTCATACTAAGATAGCAAATGAATTAGGGACACTAGAATTGTCAATACTGTACTGAATTTCTTTTGAATTTTACTGACCTTGCTTTATTCTTTATCCTTAACTCCCACATCCAACAGATTGTAAATTTCAGGAGGGAAGGGACTTGGATTTGTCTACCAAATTATATCTGTTTATCAAAAGTGCTGAAGTTAACAATGCATTTAATCCAGAAATAAATATACTTCAAGACTCTCAGTTGGAATATTCCTAGATTGCCAATGGAGCGTGTGTTTCCAAGTAGAGCAGTAACAATAGCTACGGTCTCAGTAGACACTTGTCCTAGATCTTCCTCTTCTGATCCAGTAAATGATCCACAGCGCCAAAAAGCACTTGCACCGAAGGAATGGATTATCTTGAAAGTCAGTTCTGTGATGGAAGTGTGAGTGTCAGGCTCAGAATGGGTGGGGTATCCATCAGGAACTCCTGCCAGTGGCTAAGTCACAATTCCATTTATATCACATGAGCAAGGATAAGATTCTGCTAAATGATGCAGTATAAATGTAAAGTATAGATTCTAGGATATGATGATAGTCCTGCTTCAGGGTAAGCTGGAGCATGTATGCACACTAATTTAAAATAATTCTGTTTTCTATTTTCTCTTTAGCTTCCACATATCAGAGAAAACATATGATCCTTGACTTTCTGAGACTGGCTGATCTCACTTAGCATAATATTCTCTAGTTCCATCCATTTTCCTGAAAATGACATAATTTTGTTCTTCTTTATGGCTAAGTAAAATTCTATTGTGTGTATATTACCACATTTCCTTCATCCATTCATCTGTTGATGGATACCTATGTTCACTCCATAATTTGGCTATTGTGAATCGTGCCTCTATAAAAATGGATAAGCATATATCACTGAGGTATTTTGACTTTAATTCTTTTGGAAATATACTGAGGAAACCTCACTATGATATAAAAATATAACTCATCAATAGAACTATAAAAAAGAAAAAAATCTGTTGTGTTTCATGGCTATGCAAAACAGTGCAAATAATTCAATGCTGAATCTTACATACAAGACAGAGATTTCAGCAGCATAGGCAAACCTATGCAAAAAATAAGGAACTTGTGCTCTGGACATGTCCATCAAAAGTTCACCTGCTAGCATGATGTGATGGACTACTAATACCCCCACCCCCCGTGCCCCAGAATTGACACTTTGTCCCAAGACTGGAAATCATCACAGTGACCACTTTCCTCTCTTTTCTTAACTCCCACTCTGCCTCCTTCTGCTCCTTTTGATCTGCCTCCCTTTATTTGTGTATCTGCTCAGTTACAGGAAAGAACATGGAGTCAGTGCCCTCCACAGGCTAACTAAAAAGGCTGCAAGCTTATGCATTTAATGCAGTAAAAAATATCAGGTATATAACTTAAATATATGAAAAATATTCCTCTATGACAGAGATTAAGTTAATAGCATTCTCAGTTTCAATGTAATATTCTTGTGCATCACTAATAATATCACATCAGGGCAAATAACAGTTTATTAGTTGCATCTCAGGCTAGTGAGGGTGGACCAATTAAAAGCAGGAACTAGTAAACATACTATCTTGATAATCCAGGCTAGTGGATGTCTCTGTGTATAGATCCTTTCTTGGATTAGCTCGGCTGAACTTCATGTTTCCCTCGACACCCTGATGATTTCCAGCATATGCATGTGTCATTACAAGCGTGTGACCTTCTACTGTTTGCCACTTAAATATCTGTTCCCTTGCTTTTTGCCAGCTGTACTAAGTGATGTTCCCAGGTATATTTTTGTTCCTGTCAGCAATTTAAGTATCAGAAAGAACATAGCTGTGGGTTTCTAAAAAATTAGTCTCTCTTTTCCTGTTGAGTTCCCCTATCCCACGCTCAAATATAATTGATTTTAAGTCTGATATATGCTCTTACAGTAGTTTATACCTTAACATTTTTCCTCAATTTAACTTTAGCATCTAAATATGTATCTACTAATGAAATTTGCCCATGCAAAGAAGGGGGAAGAGTTAAAAACCTGTAATAAATATTGGAGACAAAATGCTTTGGGATAGTCACTCGATAATTTGTTTATGTTTTCACCTCTTCCCCCTTGCCTAACACAAGATAATCAGAGTTGCCCATCATATAAGGGGATAGAAACATTAATTTGTTTTTTTTCTGGCTCTCACCAGAATAGAAAGTCAGAAGTTCTAACAGCCTTAAGCACTGTCTTTTGGGAAGTCGACTTCTTCAGTATGTTTTATTAACTTCTTCAGGCCACATGAGCATTATTTACTGTTAGTTGGATACTGCAGTCTTCATAAATACCCTTCCTGTGGCCCTAAATGTGATTGAAGCTTTGGAGTATGCCTACATTGTTAAAGCATAAAAAGGTAATTTAGATATGTGAAGTGTGCTGCTGGACAAATTACAACAAGGCTTTTTTTTTAATTTCAGACTGAACTTTTCTTTTTTTCTTCTTCCTACTACATTTTCCTCTTCCTTGAACAGGATAAATTTCAACTGGCAGGGCCACTAATAGTCTCAGTCTCACTATCTAATACGATAACTGTATTCAGATGCAATGGTCTTTGACAAATTGAATTCTAATGTGTAATGTATTCAGAATCTCTTTGTTCCGAATGTGGGAAGATGGAATCCCCTGGCTAAAGCAGATAGCAGAGTAGGCTGCAACATGGTAGTGATTGTATTTTTAGACTAGCTTATGATACATGATATACTTTTTTAATACAAAAGAGGATTTAACGCTTGGGACACATGTCTAGGTCCCACTATTTTGATATTTCTGCAGTGATAATTTTAAACTTTCCTCATTGACTGAACCTAGAGCTCATAGAATATGAGTACATTAAGGTGAATTAGAATATTTCTTTACTTTGAGAACCCATTTTCTGAATTCTAAAATTTTGTAGTAGTTTCTTCTAAAATATTGCTACTTTCACTGTTCAGTCTTTTAAGTTCTTATTGTAATTATCTTAGAGGCTTCAATTTTCTTTAAAACTCATTCCCACACTTAGCATTTCTAACATCTCTGAATTCAGTTAGTATTCACTATATATAGTATAAATTAATTTCTTCCTGTTTTATCAGTATTGTTTTCTTGCTATTATTCATTCATTATTAAAGATTGCAATTATATTTTATAAAATATATTTTATAAAATATATTTTGTATCATTCTAATTTTAATTTAATTGGGAGTAGACTGTATCTACCAGGTTTTCTTTCATGTCACATTCACTCATGTGTTTAAGAGTATATGTCTATGATGTACTGTAGTAGAGATAAATTAATTTTTCTGTTTTACATCTCCATTTCTTTGTGTTTTATTCTCCATGTCTAGAGATTTGGGCAATGACTTTAACCAATGCAGGTTTCTACCACTCCAAAAGCATCTTGGGGATTTTGTCACAGGGTATTAGTGGACACATATAGATTTGATCACTATGCCATCATGGGGGTTTGTCTCAGGCCCACTTCCCTCAAGACCCATAGCCTTAGAGAGCAAAAGCTGGCAGCAGTTGATTCACTTTGTAGCAGTGACTCACTGCAATGCTGTTTTAGATTAGGGATCATTGTTTTGCTTTTGTTCTTGAACTGAAATGTTTTACTTTTATTTCACATGGGTTTTCTCCTTATCTCTACTTTCTGCCAACCAGGGGTCAGGGGGTTGGAAAGTTCAGCTCCACACTCTGATTTGTAGTTACGATCTCATTATATATTTTGAAAATGGCTAGCCTACAGCTGAACTCAGCAAGTTATTTTCTAAATCACTATTTATTTAAACTATCATGTGTGTGTTGGTGTGTGCTGGTGTGTGTGTGTGGGGGCATTTGGTAAATATACCTAAAACATGATATTAGAGCATCAACTTGATTGACAGGCATATATAATACCACTGTCTAGTGAAATTTATCATAAAATTCTACCACTGTAGATATGAATAAAACAATGCTTGAAATCAATAAGAGCTAGGTATAAAGAACATTGTATTCTATGGTACTTTTATAGAAAATGATGCATGTTTTCCTCTGTTAAACTTATCTGGGGCAACCTAATAACACCATTCATTGCTTATACAAACAATAATCTTAGAAAATCAGTGAGCTATAGTTTTAGTTATTGTTATAAAGTTTCTTAAAATTAAGACTCATAGAAAATGACCATTTAGTTATTCAAGGAATTAAATATTGTGTCTATACAATCAGATTCATAACCCAAACAAGATAATGAAAGTGAAAAGAAAGTTTCGATATATGTTCAATTATGTTTATTTGACATATTTTAACTTTTTTCCAGTTGAGTGATCACTGATTAGCTAGAATAAAATTTTGTGTATAAGGTTAAATATACTTAAGTTTTTACTAAACTATGAAAATAAAAAATTAAAATGTTAAATTTTTATTGTGTATGTTTTCTTTCATATGTGAGAGCTAAGAGAAAATAAGAAACAAAGGGACTTCAGTTAAATGAAGAGAGAGATGAATAGAGTAGTGGAAAGGGATTAGGGAGGGAGACAGGGAAGGGAAAAAGGAAGATTGAGTAAGAAAACAATTCAAATAATATTATGGCAATGTATAAAGGTATCACTACCAACTTTACTAATATGTAAAGGGAAGGAAGAAAGGGGAGTGGGTGGGATATGAAAGGAAATATACCAAGCTCAGTGTGCATATATGTTTATATCAGTTTGAACCTCACTATGATGTATAATTGCAATACACTTACAAAAGTATAGAAAAATTGTGGTATAAGTAAAACAATAGGTATATTTTATTGTTGGAAGAAAACTTGCCTTAATTCTAGTTTAAGCCATTTATTTATAGATAATGACATGATCACTGCTTTTATTGAAGTTATAGTGTAAATGTATTTTGAAGTATCACAAAAAAGTTGAATATTTCCACTACCAAGCATATTTGAGGATCCATTGATTAATAGTAAATGAGTATTTGATAAGCATTGAGTAAAGCACCCTCTTCTCATTATATCTTATCATACATTAAACTAGTGACATTATGCAGATACATTTTTTTAGTAGTTTCTCAGCAGGAAATTAACACTAATTAAAGCACAAGTCTTATGTGTTGATTATGCTTTTTAAAAACACTGTAAATAATATGATTCAAGAAATTTGAATTTTTATCCAGTGTAGTGTTCTTATATATACTTCTTTCTAAGAGAAGTGGATATATGATATGTATTTAGAAATTTTGAGGCCTCTTAAATGCTTGTCCTTAATAAAATCAGGAGCACTCAGATACATGTACTTATTTTTTAGTCAAAAGCCATACATGCCTTTTTATTTAAGTAACTAATTTTAAAGATTTCTTCCTACTTTTTCCATTCTTCCTTAGTTAAATGAGTTGATTATTTTCCCAGTTGGATAGGAGGCATATAAGGCTTTAATCCATTTGCACTACAAATATTATCTAATAGAGTTGTCTATAATAATGTTTGGAAGGTACAAATTACTCTGCTTTGTTACCTGCATGTAGTTTTTAAAACAAATTGCAAGTTAGGTGCAATGGTGCACATCCGTAATCCCAGTATCTGAAAGGCTGCGGTAGAAGGATCACAGGTTTTAGGCCAGTGTGTGGTAACTTAGCAAGACTCTGTTTCAAAAAATAAAAAGGGCTGGGGATGTAGTTCAGTGATAGAATGCCTCTGGGTTCAATTACCAGTACCTCAAAATAATATAAAATAAAATAAGTTATAAAGATTTTCTTCATATTGAGAGTTATGTGAAAATTAGAATAATACATGTGTTTTTATGAATATATGTGTTATGATATGTGTGTATGAAGACATAGAAATTTAATAAAATTTAATTTTTCTATCGAAAATATTAAATTTGTCTTCCCCAAGATTGCCAAAATTAATACAAATATAAATACATGAAAAGATTAAGTGTATACTGACATTGAAATTAAAACATTCAGTATGCATTTATTCACATATATTTCTAAATTTTTATAGAAAAGCATGTTACCTAAGATGTTTCAGAAAAGAACAAATTTTAAACCTTGTCTTGTCTAACATAAAAACATAGATGTCACAGTATCAAATCAAAATCCTGTGGCACTGTTAAAATGAGTTATTATGAATTACTATGGTTTTCATGTGTCTCTAAAATTCATGTGTTTGAAGGTTAAGTTCTTATAGAACAGGGTTGGAAAGTGGCACCTTTTGGGAAGTGTTGTGGTCATGCAGTTTTTACCCTCATGATATGATTGATGACGTTATAAAAAGGGCTCATGGGATAGGGATAGAGTTCTTTCTCTTCAATCTTGCTACAGGTGAGGAACAGAATTCAAGGCACCACATTGCAAGCTGATACCAGGCACTTAGCAAGCACCAAGCCTGTTGTCATATTATCTTAGATTTCCCAGCCTCCAGAACTGTGAGTAAATACATTTCTGTTCCTTCTAACTTACCAAGCCTATGATATTTTATTATAGTAGCACAAAATATACTAAGGCAGAAATCAATGCAATAGAAGAAGTTGGCTAATATAATTTAGAAATAAGCATAAATAAATGAAAGAGATAAATATTTAAGAGTGGTACTTGTTAAATTGGCTATTTGTAATACAATTTTCATAATAGGCCTTGCCCAGTGTCATGGGCAGCTCAGTCTACAATAATAAATACCATAGGTGAGGCAGTCTTTAGCAACATTTACCTTTCATAGTTCTGGAAGCTGAGAATTACAAGATTAATATGCTGGCTTTACCAGCTTGTACCTAACAAAGATGTATGATTACAATGCACCAATACAAAAATTTTTTAAAAAAAGATGCTGGCTCATTCAGTTACAAAAATCCTAGCTGTTATTACTTACAGTTGTTAACCTTACTGTATCTAAGTTATAAATTAAACTTTATAATAGGAATGTAGATAGGGATTTAAAATTGTTACTATTCAGGTTTCAGATATCCAATGACAATCTTGGAATGTATCCTCTGCAGATAAAGGGGAAACTACAATATAAATGGCTTAAAAAAAATCAGCCCTATGTTATTTCATTTGTAGGAAACTCTACTAAGGAAATATTAAGCAGTAGATGTGGACTTCTCTGTCCATGAATGTACTTGGCAACCATGATTACAAAAAGATAGAAACGATTCAAATGCCTAAAGACACAAAAATATATCCCTGACTAGAATATACTGACTAGAATGGGCCTATTGAAAATTAGGTATTCAGAGACTATTTAATGATATGTATGTCATGCATATATTACTTTATATATGCATACACAGACAAATAATGGTGAAAGGAATCACACAAAAACTTTTAGCAGTGATTAACATTGACATATTAGTATAATATATAATTCTATAATAGTTTATAATGTAACCTAATTTTTTCCTTTTAATTTCTCTATTTTTAAAGTTTCTTGCTCCAAACTAATTTCTTTTTGTTATATGACCTAAGGAACAGAGGCATTACAAACAATAACAATATGGCAAAAAGAAAGTTAAATAATAAAAAGCAGACCAAAAAAGGTTTATCTGTTGTCATATAATGGGCATCTCAAGGCAATTGGGTAGTCCATTGAGTCTCTAAATTAGAGCACATTTGGATGTTTCTGACAGTGTTCAGATTTTGTTTTCATCCTGTGAGATACTGAGATTCACTAGGGAAACCTAGCATTCCAAATGTGTTAGAAAATACATAACGTGTCAACACATTGTGACATGGGAGTGATACTAGTAAAAGCTGTTTGGGTCTATTAATAACACAAAGCCAGTTCATTCTAATAGCAGGAAAAATATGAGTAAATTTCAGGCTATCTTGTTTCTCTTTCTCTCTCTCTCTCCCTCCCTCTCTCTCTTTCTCTCCTTCCCTCTCTTCCTCTCTCCTTCTCAATCTAATTTGCTTCCATTATTTTCTAAATTAGTAAACAGTACAATTACTCAAAGATATATGATGATATATGTGGAAATTTCTCCTTTTTTTGGGGGGGGGAGGTGATCCATTACAAATTATATACAGAAATCTTTGAGCCATACATTATATATTTTTTTCATTTATGTTACCTTTTTCTTCTCTCCTACTTGCATCATCATTGATGCTACCATTCAAATGCTAAATAAGGGAAAATCTTGCAAAATTCATGAATTGGTATGAGATTGGTTCATGAAATTTATTTGCTTACTAATCCGCTATTTCTGACTCCATCATTCCCAAAGTGGCAGAGAAAGGAGAGAACAGGAGCAACAGATATGTGAGTTTGACCTTAATCAGTATCCACCCATGATAGGAAAATGTTCACAGATGCCATGAATCTATGGGCATCTTTTTTTTTTTATGCATAGGTGAAATCATTAAGAAGCCTCTTCTAACTTCACCTCCACTACTTATGTGGACAAGTTGTACAGAAGACATGCTTAATGTCTGTTAGCTTCATTACATTAGATGTGATTAGTCACTTTTATTGCTCATGCTTAAGTCTAAAGCACCCTTGACTAATGGAAAAAATAAGTTTGTTTAGAAGCATCAGGTAAGTCTTTTTTTTTTAACTTATTGATGGAACTCTGAAAGTTCTAATCCTGGTTCGTACACTGCATTGTTCTAATTTTATCAATAGACATTTTGGAGAGATGACATTGAAACTTGTCTGACTATATACTGATTATTGCAGTTCCTACAGAAATGTGTGTAACTAATGTGATGTATGACAAGGTGACCCACTGATAGTGATGATGGTGATAACAAGTGGTCTAAAAATCCCTGCTCAGTTGTCACCTCAACTTAGTGAGAAAAAAGAAAGCTCGGCAGGATTTTTCCCTTTGGGTAGCTTATTTTTTCATTTAGTTTGCTCTTTCATAATTATTATAAATTGAAATTAACTTATTTCCTCAATCTCATCTTCAATATGCTAAGATATGTCAAATGTGTCCAACTGCATTGAACAACTTGAATACATTCTATTTTAATCTTATTGACTATATTGATCTCATTCTACTCTTCAAACAACACAGCCAAAAATATGCCATCCATTTCAGCAAATGAAACCTCTGGGTGAAGGTTAATTACAAGGCTTCTAAGTGAAACAACTGAAAAGAGACAATGATCAATTGAAAATGGACCCTAATAGGGTATGTGCATTTTTCTTTACACCATAAGGGTTGGAATTATAAGCCACAGATGCCAGTTCCCAGCTACCCATGCCAGCTGGGGGGACATTTGCTCCTACTCTTTCCCATTGGATTTGAAAACTGCTTAATTATCCTTGGATTCTGAGGACTGTGTTGTAGCAGGGTTCTGAGATCTAAATCCCATATACAGAGATGGGTTCAGTTTATCTGTCTGGAGAAAGAATTATTTTTCTCATGCATATATAAATATATATATGGATTTCCCATAGTAAGAAAAAGAAACCATTCCATCCCTCAAATAAAAAAGAATGCAGTACGTCTGCTCTGTCTGCGTGTAGGGCTGGGAGAGGGAAGCAAACTGGCACTCTTTCAGGGACAGTCTAGCTATTTGCTATTCCACAGTTGCTTCAGGAGTCTGCGGTGGCAGCTGGTAGTGCTTCTCTGATGGCCACGCTTCCAGGAAACAGCAGAGCTCAGACTTAACCTAAAACAATAAACTGGATCCTATTAACACATTACTGCCCCTCCCCACAATACACCCGTTCCTTTCCAGAAAAACATCTGTCTCTTGGTCTCCATTTTGCATGCATAAAGTCACATCTAAAGTTCACAGCTTCCTGAGTATCTTTCTCTTCTCTATTTAAAAATGTGTTTTTCACACAAGCATCTGACAACCTTTCAGAGGCAGAGGTGGCCCTACTATTTAGTTTTACAGTCGTTCTCTCTTATTCACAGGGGATATGGTCCAGAATCTTCAGTGCAGGCCTAAAGCTGCAGATGGTACTAAATGCTATGTATAGTATTTGCTTTTCTACACATACATAACTATGATAGATTTTAGCTGATAGTTTAGGCACATTAGGAAATTAACAACTTTAATGATAAAATAATGAAAACCATAAACTGTGGTGAAAGTTATGTGAATGTGGTTTCTCCTTTTTTTTTTTTGGCAGTACTGAGGATTGAACCCAGGGGCATTCTACCTCTGGGCTAGGTCCTCAGTCCTATTTTTTTATTCTTTATTTTTTGAAACAGGGTCTCACTAAGTTGTGGAGGGCCTTACTAAGCAGCTGAGGCTGGCTGTGAACCCGGATCCTCAAGTCTCAGCCTCCCAAATACTGGGATTATAAGTGTGCACCACCACACCCGGCCACCCGGCTTGGTTTCTCCTTTTCAAAATATTTTATTGTGCTGTTCTCACTGTTTCTGTAACCACACGTGATAACAAGATGTCTGTGTGATAAAGTGAAGGGACGTGACTGATGCAGGCACCATAATGTAGCACTGGGCTCCTACATTAGTGGTTACTTAACATAAGCACTGCCATACTGAGTATTGAAATAACTGAGAGTCATGAAGTGACTAATGGGCAGGCAACTTGCACAGTATGGTGACACTGAACAGAAGCTTCATTTGCTTTGCAGTTGGGACAGAGTGGGATGATGTGACATTTCACCATGCTACTCATAACAGCATGCAATCTGAAACTTATGAATTATTTATTTCTGAAATTGTCCATTTAATTCATTCAGACCATGCTGATCATAGTTGACTGAATCACAGAAAGTGAAACTAGGTAAGGGAAGGCTACTGTGTTGCCTCTCTTGAGAATAGTATGCTCATATGCTAGGCAGCGAAGAACATGCATGACTAATGGGAACAAAAATTATTGTAGATAATGATATGAAATAAGGTAACATTCTTAGAAAGTTCTATCTATCTATCTCTCTATCTATCTATCTATCATCTATCTATCATTCTGGGATTTGAACTCAGGTATACTCTACTACTGAGCTACATCCCTAGTCTTTTTCTTTTTTAAAAAATTTGATACAGTATCTCACTAAGTTCCTCAGGCTGGCTTTGATCTTGTGATACTCCTACCTCAGCCTCCCAACTCCCTAGGATTAAGGGCATGGATCGCTCTGTTCAGCCTTTAGAGATATTTAGCTTTGATCATCTCTTTCACCTCCTGGGGCCCATCCTCTAGATTATTTATTTGTACTGGGATAATGCCTTTTCTTTTGGTTTCAGGAAGTTACTAGCTACTCTTTTCTGTTGGCTTGTTCTGTTACAAGAATCTAACCTTATAAGAATCTTATACACACCCTTAATCCAGTGGTTTTCAAGACATAAATCACCACTGCTTCCTTTGAAAATCTGTCCTTTATTCAAATATATCTTCACGAAGTGCTTCTCATTGAAGATTTTCTTCATATAGGTACATAGAAGGTGTACTCATTTAATTTTCATTATTTATGTTAAAAAGGACTTTCTTTTTCTTGACACATTTGGCATTTTGCTTGGAAATGGGAATGTTGGATTATAATCTTAAATTGTCAAGAGTCTATAGATGTTCTTCCAGCATCTTCAGTTTCCCATTATTCCAAATAAAAGGCCCAGTGGGTTTTTGTTGTTGTTTGTTTGTTTTTTATTGTTGTTTTTGTAGTACTTGGGATTGAACACAAGGCCATTCTACCTCCAAGCCCTTTTGATTTTTTGTTTTGAAACAGGCGAGAGTCTTCTTACATTGCTGAGGCTGGCCTCAAACCTGACATCCTCTTTTCTGTCTCCCAAGAAATGGGATTACAGGCATGCACCGCTATGGCGAGGCTGATGTTTTATTTTTAATTCAACTTTATGTGTATTCATTTGGAATTGCTTGGAAGACTGTTGTTTTGATAAATCATGGAAGATAAGATTTTACCAAGATATTGACTCATCTACTCTGGATTCCCAGTGACAGCTTGACACATAATAGATAGTGGGTACACAGAAAATGTTCACTGTAAAAAAAAAAAAAAATTAGTGCCTGCTAATGCTAAGTATCTGACATATAGTAAAATGAGCACCTTTGACCCCTACTCATTAAGTTTTGAGTATAATAAGGAGAGCAGAGAGTTAAACATTTCATTATAACAAGGTGTACTGAATTGGAATTGTTTAGGAATTCAACCGAGTTCTCTCTGACAACAAATGAATAAATGAATGATTTATTTCAGTGGATCCTATAAAAGTCACGTGGGCCTCCAACAAAACCTATATCACTCTCTCTGTTTATTTCAACTTCTGTAATCACCAAATGTCTGAGGTCTTTGCTTAGTAGAGCAGAGAGCCCCAGATGCTAGTTTCCTATTTTGTACCCTTATTCTCTTTATAAATTGGCCATCTAGTTTTGTAGATATTGTTAAAACTTACAGAGAACAATTTCAGCTTGAAGTTGAGCCAATATTCACACCAATCTGCAATCCAGACCAGATTTTAGGGTTTGACCAACCTTAATATGAGAAGCAAGAGAGTTCTGGGTTTAGGGAGGGAAGTAATCACAAATTCTTTGAGACAGAGGAAAGAGCATATTAAATAGACTGAAAGCAAGAAAGACCATGAAAAACAGGTAAGATATCAAAAATACTTTGAGTCATTTTAATACATGGACCTGAGTATAAAAGGGCAGCTCTGAATAGAAACAGATTCATGATGTGAACTGACCTGAAAAAATCACTCTATGCAGACCTCCAGACATGAGTGATGCTGGACTGATCTGAGAGTGTCATGATCAACACACATGGAAAAACATAATTTTTCTTTTCCCAAAATACTTTTCATTTAAACTAAAACAACAGCAACCAGGAAATCTATCTAAATATTAATCTGATAAATATAATAGAGCCACTGACTTTTATAAAGAGAAACAGTATCCTCTATCTTCTGTGTGTGTTTCTTATCTTGGCCAGGATAAGACATATTTGCCTTTGTTTAAGGTTTGGTTGCTTTTTCACTTTGTAAGTCTCTCTTTTGAAAGCTGTCGCTGGGTGTGGGTGGTTCCCTGAGACTTTCAGGGCATCTGCTGGAGTCATAACTGAGAAGATTGTCTTAAAAAATAAAAAAAAAATAAAAAAGAAAGAAAAGAAACCATAGGAACATTGGTCTGACCGAAATGGACAAAAATCCCTATCAAAATAGAACAGTAGCTCTGTTTATTGATGCACTTTAGTAAAGTTGAGTGGGAAGAAGATCATAACCAAAATGCATTTTATTCAAAAATTTGGAAAAGCTAATACTTTCATATCACTTACAAATTATCATTTAGCCGGGCGTGGTGGCGCATGCTTGTAATCCCCGCATTTGGGAGGCTGAGACTGGAGGATCTGGGTTCGCAGCCAGCCTCAGCTGTTTAGTGAGGCATTCCACAACTTAGACCTGGTTTCAAAATAAAGAATAAAAAATAGGGCTGGGGATGTAGCTCAGAGGTAGAATGCCCCTGAGTTCAATCCCCAGTACCTCAAAAAAAAAAAAAGGAAAAAATATTATCATTTAGAGTATAGCTTAAGTGATTATATTAAAATATTTTAAATGCAAATTAATATTAGAATAAATAGTGTTCAAATATGCAGTTTTCCCACAGAAAACTTTTGGGGTTCTTTTTGTACATTGAGATCACTATCATTAGCTATTACAACACATCTTTTTTTTTTTTTTCCCTATACTGGGGATTGAACCCAGGGGCATTCTACCTCTGAGCTAGATCCTCAGCCCTATTTTTAGTCTTTATTTTGAAACAGTTTCACTAAGTTGCAGAGAGCCTCACTAAGTGGCTGAGGCTGGCTGGGAACCCAGATCCTCTGGTTTCAGTCTCCCAAGTGCTGGGATTACAAGCATGCGCCACCACATCCGCCTACATCTTTATTTTAATTGCAAGGCAAGTGCTCCATTGCTAAGCTATACCCCCAACTCTATTACAACATATCTGTTTGCATTGGAAGTGTTATATTCTTAGAAGATAGAAAGTAGCTTCAACTTGCATGTAGCTGTGCGTATATAATACTATGTAAACATTCATCTTACAGGGTTGCATTGCAAATTTCTTCAATAAATAATTCAATATAATTTGTATGCTTTTTTATTTTTAATATATATTCTTAAAAGTGATGGAAACCTGCTGCTTTAATGACCGATTCCTTAGCTCCTAGATCCAGTATCATCTAGCAGTTTTTCAGGCTTACTAGAATTCTTTTTCACTGTTTGCCTTAATTTAAAAATGATAAGTGCATTTATTTAATTAAGAAAAGTCAATTGTTTTAGCTACAAAAAATAATTTCAAAGTTCTTTCTCTTCCAACATAGAAAACTCTCAATAGGCAAAAATATCCAAGTTTGTTTTCAATTCTTATAGATGTTATCTTAAATCACTTGACATTAATTTTTTCATTATTTCTTGACCTTTTATTTCATTGAATAAATTATAAAGTACAGTTTCCAGTTCTAGTCCTTAAAATGCAAGGTTCTATTTTAATTTTATTTTTAATTGACAAGCAATAATTGTACATATTTATGAGATATAATGTGATTTTATGATATACATATACAATATGAAGTGATTAAATCATGCTAATCAACGTAGCCATCATTTCACATGCTTATCATTTCCCTATGGAAAAAAAATATTTAAAAATCTACTCTCTAGCATCGTTTTTAATGCTGGGAATTGCTCTGGCTATTCTGGATCTTTTGTTTTCCATCTGAATTTTAGGAATGATTTCTCTAGATCTGTGAAGAATGGCATTGGTATTTTAATAGGGGCTGTGTTGAATCTATAGATTACTTTTGGTAGAATAGCCATTTTGATTATGTTTATTCTGTATATTCAAGATCATGGGAGGTATTTCTATCTTCTAAGATCTTCACTTTCTTTAGTGTGTTATAATTCTCACTGTAGGGTCGTTTACCTCTTGATTAAACTTATTCCTAAGTATTTATAGTTTTTTTTTTTTTTTGAAGCTTTTGTGAATGCAATTGTTTTCTGGGTTTATTTTTCAGTGGATTCATGATTGGTATATAGAAATTCTAATAATTTTCATATGTTGATTTTGTGTCTGTCTACTCTGTTGAACCTATTTATCAGCTCCATGAATCTAATTAAGTTTTTTGGTTGTTCTAGTAAAGGATCATGTCATCAGCAAACAAAAGTAAATTTCAATTCTTTCCCTATTTATGTCCTTTTAATTCTCTTCTTCTGTCTTATTGCTGTGGCTAGTGTTTCAAGTACTATAATAAATAGGAGTAGTGATAGTGGGCATTATTGTCTTGTTTCTGATCTTAAGGGAAATTCTTTCAGTTTTTCCCCATTCATTATTCCAGCTTTGAGTTTATCACATATTGTCTTTATTATGTTGAGGTGGGTTCTTTCTGTCCCTAATTGTGGTTTTTTTTTTTTTTTTTTTTTTTTTTTTTTTTTTTTTTTTTTTTTTTTTTTTTTTTTTTTTTTTTTTTTTTTTTTTTTTTTTTTTTTTTTTTTTTTTTTTTTTTTTTTTTTTTTTTTTTTTTTATCCTGAAAGGAGGTTGGAGTGTGTCAAATGCTTTTTTGGCATCTGTTAAAATGATTGTGTGATTTTTGTCCTTAGCTCTGTTAATGCAGTAGATTACATTTATTGATTTGCATATGTTGAACCAGCCTTGCATCCCTGTAATGAAGCCAAATTGGTGGTAGTGAACTATTTTCTTGATGTAGTTTTGAATGCAAATTGCTGATATCTTGTTGAGAATTTTTTCATCCATGTTCATCAATGATCTTGATCTGTAATTGTTTTTCTTGAGGTATCTTTATTTGGTTTGGGAATTAAGGTAATGTTGGCTTTGTAGAATGAGTTTGGTAATATTCCATCTCTTTTTATTTCATGGAATAATTTGGAAAGTATTTGGCTTAGTTCTTCTATAAAGGTCTTGTGGAATTCAGCTGGGAATCTATCTAGACCTGGATTTTTTTTTTTGATGGAAAAATTTTTATTGCTGTTTCAATTTTTTTGCTTGCTATTTGTCTGTTTCGATTTTCTCTATCATCTTGATTCAATTTAGGTAGGTTGCAGGTGTATAAAAAACCTTTCAATTTATTCTAGGTTTTCCAATTTATTGAAGTATACATTTTTGAAATACTTTCTAATAATTTTCTTGATTTTCACACTATCTATAGTGATAACATCTTTTTCATCTCTTACCTTAGAAATTTGCATCTGTTCTCTTTTCCTTTGGTTGACTAAGAGTTTATCAATCCTATTCATATTTTCAAAAAGTCAGCTTTTTATCTGTTCTTTGGATTTTTTATATTAATTTCTGCCTTCTGCTGGTTCATCTTAAAGTGTCAATGCAAGGAATACTTCACCCACCAGAGAAGGACAGATAAAAATTCTCTGCTCTGTCTGACATTTTCCTTGTCTTTTAATCCCCAGTTCTCACCCAACGAAAGGGAATCATGCTGAGAGGGATAGCACAATCTCTTACTTGCTCTCTGTCTTCTCTTCCCAAGTTCCTTAAACAGACAAAAAATCTTCAGATTTAGTCATCTCAAAAAGATAATAGGCCATCAAATTTCAACTGAGACTCAGGCCAAACTACCAACACCTCTCCACAGTCCACACACTGACAATGACAATGACCTCTGGACTAACCTGCCCTCACTATGCAGACTCATGCAGACTCACTAAGGTGCACACAAGGCGTGGTGCAAAAAGAAATAGTGACTGCCTCATATGCATATCCTTTAGGGGGAAGGATTTCCAGGCTGAATAAATCTTGCCATATCTAAGATGTCATGCTATTTTCTTTTCTACTCTGGGGAACAGACCCTTTTAGATCCTCTCTCTTGTTTTTCAAAATTTTGTGAAACTTCCAACCAAAATTTTTCAAATATTTTTCTAATTCAATTTCTTTGAATCTAATTTCTCTTATAATGTTTGATATTGTGTAAAATAAGAAATTTTTAATTGTTTGTATATATTTTATTTTTTCAATTACTTTTCAAATTTGATTACATCTACTAATATATCTTTAAGTATATTTACCTATATTTTGTAGTTTCCACTTTGATGTTATGATACTCTAGTAAATTTTTCATGTTGTGTGTATTGATCTTCAATTATGAGATCTTTGTTTCATTCATATTGTTTCAATTACTTTTATGCTAGAACTTTTACATCATTCAAAAAGGTTTTATTTTATTTATTTAATTTTATTTATGCATATATTTATCTCTTTAAGAAATGTGGTCTTGAAACCTACTCTGGTTTCAAACTCCTTGGCTCAAGCCTTTCTGCATAAACCTCATGAGTAGCTGGGACCAGAAACACATCCCACTGCCCCAGACTATGCTACACATTTCTCATGACAAAGTGGAAAGTATCCAGATCACGTGTGTTATGTTTAGATATAGAATGGCCCCTTTAAGAGCTCATAAATCGGTGTTGGGTGCTGATGTAATTGAGTCATGAGGGTTGTAATCCCAGAAGTAGATAAAATCCATTGTAATGGATTTACCTGGGTGGCACCTGGTAGGTGGGTTGAGTGTGGCTGGAGTTGGGTCCCAGGTGGTGTAGCCTTGGGGAATATATAAAAAGTTCCTCTTATCCTTGCTTCCTTTCTTGCTTCTGGCCATTAGGATGTGAACACAGTCCATGTGCTTTCCCTCCACCATGCCCTGAGATCCACAATCCCCAGCTTCCCAAGGATGGAGCCTGAAATAGTAAGACAATAAATCTTTCCTCTAAGTTATGTGGTCGTCTGTCTAGATTATGGTTGCAAGAATGTTGATGGATACAATGTGACATCCCTTTAGAAGATGTGAAGCTTTGTTTGAGTGAAGATTTAAATTACTGTTGAGTTATTTTATTCTTCCAAGCTAGGTTTTATAACTTGTTTGAAAATGATATTCCTGCTAGGCTTTATTCTGGCAATTTGACCTTTAGAGTATTGTCTTATTTCTAAGGCATGGCTTTATAATGGTCACATTACTACCTAGTTGGCCAGAATTACAAATCTTGCAGCACCATGTCACTTTTGCTATCTCTTTTCAGTTTGCAGCCTGGGTAGCAGGCTCTTTGCTAATCTCATCAGGTTGCACCCCACGAAGTACATATCAGCCTTATGTAATACTCATAGAGCTCTCCATATTTACATTTGATATCTACCTCCATATATCCCCTTCTTCTCTTTTCTCTGAGTCGTCTGCCTAGTAAACATCTACTACTTAAGCCATTGTGAATTCTGAGCTCTCTTTCATCTCTGTGTCCCTTTCTGGAAAGAGCTGCCAACAGATATATGGACATTATATTGAATATTTCTCTTCTATCAAGGATAACAACATTCCTCTTATTGATTGTCTAAAAACACTTTTCTTGTTATCTTAGTCAAAGCGTGCACCCATTACTCGATCCTTCCATAAAGTGGAATTTGAACTTTTATTAGATACTTTAAGCATTTGAAATCCCAAACAAAAAGAGTTAGAATCATAATTGTAACTGATCCTTCAGGTTAAGTGAGTTTCTTGCGTGTGTTTTTAATTTTTTCCCCTTCAAAACCGACAAGGCTATAAGATAGTCAAAGACATTACCTGGTCTTTTGTTTTACTGTTAGATTTATCCTAATTTAAAATATAAATAGTATCAATAATCAATATGTCATATTTTAAATAGAGCCAATATTATTTAAACATTTTGTTAAAACACTTCTTTTATTTTAATACCCCTCATATCCATCTGTTTCACTCTGAACTAGCACTAATGTTCTTCATGAAATCCTTCAGTATAATATTTTCTTGATCCCAATTTTCCTTTACTGAAGTTGCTTTTTTATCCAGGCTAGTTTGTTTATAATGTATTCTTCACATTACAGTTGTAGTGATTGTTTAAAATGTGCATGTAATTATGCCATGTCCCCATTGAAAAAAAAATAATAGTTAGCTTCTGTTTGTCAAATAGTATTATAAAGCCTGGCATAGCATTAAAATTATTATAGAAAAAATGTTTCTTCAGCGTCAGTTCTCACATTCCTCTATTCTGTCCCATCATAATTTATGTAATGGACGTATCTGACAGTTCTCCTTACAGCTCTATTCTTTCTGAGTATTAAACTGTTATTTATTCTGTATTACTTTATCTCAGTATTTCCATGCTTTAAATACCTGTTTACTCACATTTATTCATTCATTGCATTTTAAGCTGTCTGAGGATGAGGATAGCACAATATTGGCTGGTAATACAATAATAAATAAATTTTGATCAATGAATAAAATCAGTTGAGCCATCAAATAATATTTAGGCTTTTGAGATGTACTCAGAAAGCACATTGGGATAATAAAAGGTGAATATTTAAAAATATTTATATTTTGAAGATTTTAAATACTATACACACACTAAAAATATAAATGATATATAAGTAAATCTTTAGCCTGGCATGGTGACGCATGCTTATAATCCCAGTATTTGGGAGGCTGAGACAGGAAACTTGCAGGATTGAGGACAGCCTCAGCAAGTAGTAATATTCTCATCAAACTAGTGAGACTCTGTTTCAAAATAAAAATTAAAAAATAGGACTGGTGGTGTAGCTCGGAGATACAATGCTCCTGGGCTTAGTCCTGAGAATCACACTCACATACACACAAACAGATGCACACACACATTCACACACAAAAGTAAGTCGTTGGCCTTCAAGCACTGAATAAAATAGTTTAATAAAACTAAGTAAACTAAAATACTATTAGCATTCCTGGTGATCTACTTTGAAAAAACAAGTGTTTGCTTCCATTGTTAAATATCTTATACTTTCTAGTACATCATATTTTTTAGCTATAGAAAGCACGAGGAGAGAGCACACAGGGAATTCACGAGAACTGCTGTTTAATTCACATAACTAAGAGAAAGATTAATGAATCACTGAACTTTGCTTGCAAATAAACACATTTTTATAAAAGAAAATACTAACAACTTTCAATTCACTATATATTAATAATTATATGTATTATATTATTTTGTTGAACAAATTAGAAAATACAAGTGCATAAATATATTTATAAGAATAATCCTCTGAATTTATTAACAAATATATATGAAACACAAGTAATTTAAAAATAAATTTTATTTAGCATATTTGAGTTTAAAACATGATGTTATGGGATGTATATAGGTATTTTACTGGAGCAGATTAATGTATCTATTATCTCATGGTTACTTTTTTGTGTGTGACATGTCTAGCTAAAATATACTCACTTAACAAAGATCCCTAATAAGACACAATTTTATTAACTTTCATCTTCGTGTTGTACATTCAATCTCTAAACTTGTTCATCCTACATATCTGCTATGTTATATCTTTTGACCTATATCTGAAATACAGATGATTTGGAGTGGCAATTTACAAGTACTGTTTTCATAAGGGACTCAGAGTAATGTTGTTCAATTTGAGATCCAGGAAATATAGATTCTGATGAAACCAATAAAATGACCTTCAATCAATGCTATCTTTGTTTTCATGACTGATATTGTAAAAAAAATGTTGTGAGCAATAAAAAGAGAATGATCACACAGAAAGATAAGAAATGGTAAGGTCTTAAAATAAATAACCATATGCTCCAGTTTCTTAGAAAGGAAGTTGACTTTTCAGATAAAATGGAGAAAATCTTAAAGAAGTAGGCCAGAGCAGAAAGAAAGAAAGTAATGAGTATCAGGAGATAAAAGAATGCTTTAAAGAAGCTCAATAAAAATAGTGGCATGAGCCAGGCGTGGTGGCACACACTTGTAATCCCAGCATTTGGGAGGCTGAGACTGGAGGATCTGGGTTCGCAGCCAGCCTCAGCTACCTAGTGAGGCACTCTGCAACTTAGTGAGACCTGGTTTCAAAATAAAGAATAAAAAATAGGACTGGGGGTATAGCTCAGAGGTAGAATGCCCCTGTGCTCAATCCCCAGTACCAAAAAAAAAAAAAAAAAAAAAAATAGTGGCATAATGAAGAAAAAAAAATATGCATTATTATATAATGTCATAAATTTTCTTTTTGATATTTCCTCATAGAGTGAAAAGAACACTATTATCTTATACTTCATTATAAAATAAAAATATTTACTAATTTTGCAGGTAATGACTCCAATCTTTTAACTCATCAAATGAAATTTCTATCTACCTATCACCTTATTTATTTATTTAATTTATTTATTTTGGGGGAACTAGTAATTGAACCCAGGGGCATTCTGCCTCTGAGCTACACCCCCCAGCCCTATTTTGAATTCTTTATTTTGAAACAGGATCTCACTAAGTTGCAGATGGCCTCATTAAGTAGTTGAGGCTGGCTGCAAACCCATCCTCCTGTCTCAGCTTCTCAAGTACTGGGATTACAAGCATGTGCCACCACCACCACGCCTAGCTCCACCTATCACTTTAGATAAAATGCCTGGTGAATAATTAACTTATTCACATATAAGCATGTTTTGCAGAATTAATCTTAAAACTTTTGGAGAGTTTGTTGATTCCCTCATAACTTCCAGGGCTTCTGTCAATATCTGTTGATTCTGTGGAAATGAATGATATCTTTCTAAGGTATTTATAGTTTAACTTGAAAGATTGTAATTTATGGAGAATGTAAAATGAGAGTTGATATTCTAATTAGGGTTCCTTGCAAAAAACTGAAATTGAACTTGATGAATCGATGAACTCATTCTTTGTCAGAAGTCATGCAAGTTTGAACTTTGCAATTATTTCAGGTTTCTGTACCATATATTTGCATATCAAAATCTCACTTTCCTTCCTTGTAAAAAAAATATGATTAAACAAAAGGTGAAGTCTTAAAGAAACTAGAAAAAAACTGTTTGTGTGACCAAAGCATAGCAAGTGTGGTAATAACTGAAATACAATTTGGGGGGACAATAGTGCCTTAATAAACAATTTTATACTTAAATTAATAAAATGGTAAAAATGGAACTCTGGAAGAATTGTTTAGGCAAGGAACAATTGCAAAGGGTCTTAAAAGGAAATGTGCTTTTCTCATAAGGTAAAACCATGAGGCCCCAATAGCTGGAGAGAAAAAACTGAAGGGAAGAGAGAAATGAGCAAGGTCACTGCGAGCTAGAACTTGCAAGGTCTTATAGGCATTCAGGCTAAGTAGAGCTTCATAGAATTCTGTAAACTGTTACCACTATCTTATTTGATATGCATTGAAATTAAAAAATAAGCATTTAAATTTTTATAACATTTGATAAAATAATTTTACATTTATTGAATTTACCTTTAATTGACCTGCATTAAACTTATTTGGCTTTATTTTTAGTGCTTTATTTCTATACATTTTATAAAATGGTGTGTGGTGTTTAGACCCTTAAAGGATTTAAAAAATATTCTCTGTGCTTAGATAGCTTAATCTCACCAAACAGAGGAAGGGCATGATACAAAATGTTTTCAAAGTATTACTTTGGGTATTATGAAGACAGAGAGCAGAGTGATAGGCAAGTATATATTAAGAGAAACTGGTTAGAAAATTGAAATCACTATCATTTTGGTGACTTTTTGTTTGTTTGTGTTTATATTTTGTCCAGGACGGTAGTTATAGAATTGGAAGGGATTGTTCAGATTTTTTTATCTGTTTTAATTCACTAGTTACTGATGGATTAGATGTCAGTATTAAAACAACAGGAGATTCATGGGTGACTGCAAGATTTTTCCCTTGGGCTACTGGGAAAATGGAGTTAGATGTTTCTGAGACAGACAAAGATGCAAAAAGATTTGTACATGTGGCAGCGGGAGAACCTGAAAATTCTATTCATAATTATTTCTCTTTCCTCAGTGGAATTGCAAACAAGGCATCAAATAAAAAGTAGGACTATAGAGATATGTGGAACTTGAGGAAAACATAGAACTTGTAAAATAATGCAAAAGAGAAGTGTGGCAGGAAAGGATAATGTGACGTTAGTGGTCATGGACTCTTATGGTTTAGATCTGGGATGTCCCCAAAAGGTCCTTCGTGGAAGCATGGTCCCCAGAGCAGCAAGGTTCATAGGTGGAGGTTTTAGGCAATAATTGGATCATGGACCTCATCAGTGGATTAGTCCATTAAAAAGACTAAGCATCTACCATTGATGGCTGAATGGACTACTGAGAGGTTGGACTTAGTTGGAAGAAGTAGGTCATGGGGGAAGGGGAGGATTCATCTTGTCCCTGGCTCCTTCCTTTCTTTATCTCTCTGTTTCCTAGCTATAGGATCTGAAGAGCTTTCCACAACCATATTTCCTCCTTAAAGCCAACTGATTATAGACTGAAGCTCTGAAACTATGAGCCAAAAAAAATCTTTCCTCCTCTCAGTTTTTCTTGTCAGGTATTTTGATCACAGTGACAAAAAGCTGACTAACACATGGACTTACTCATTCAGCTGTGCAGAAGGAAAAAATAAATAAAATATTTGGCTATGTTTGGAGTAGTTCCTTCAGAGTAAAATGAAGATAGAAAATAATTGGGTTGATAAATATATTGAGGAATGCATCAATCAAGGGAACCAATTTGGCAAAGAGTGAATTAAGGACATGATAAAGGCGAGCGACAGAAAAAAGTGGTAGAATCAATGGATTGTATATTCCATTCCTTTGGTATAAAATCATTTCTGGAAAGAGAATCCTAGACAATTTGTTAGGGAAGGTGACAAGTTATGAATGATTGTCACTTATTGGTAATGATAAGGTGTCACATATGACCATCAATGGTGTGCATGGCAGAAAAGATTAGATAACAATCATTGGATTGGAAAATATCAAGTACAGGACATTAGAAAGACTATTTATGGGGATATCAAATTCACCACTATTTATACTAGAAGTAAAATTAGAAAATTTGTCAGCAAATGGAGGGCCAAAATATTCAAGAAATGATGGCAAATGTAGATGGCTCCAACGAGACTGGGTCGTGGATGGAATAATTTTATAGCATTAGCATCAAACTTGGTTTTCATATTCCGTTTTATCAACGCTGTAATTTTGCAACTCTGTATTTTATGCTGAACATTATCATATAGCAACTGCCCAGAGAAGTGTACTGAATATCATAAAGTACCTAGAGACACTTTCTTTCATTAAGTTCACATATCCTCAGGGAGAGCAACTAGGTAGAATGGATCAAAGTTAGAAGGCAAACATCAGCTCTCAATTTTCCACATTTTAAACACTGGTTTAATTTAGAAAAATGAGCCACAAGTAGCTGAATGTTCAAGCAAAGTCTGCAAAACCATCTGCTAAGGATTCTGTGGAGAAGATTACTTATTTCATGGGAAGTTTTTTTTTTTTTTCTTCTTCTCCCCAATCCATCATTTTACTCTTGTAATAGAAATAGTTAGAAAGTAGCATGTATTAAATAAGCTGTTCCTTCTCTTTCTGTCTCCCTTCCCCTC
Organism: Graphiurus murinus; assembly: GCA_004027655.1. Classification (NCBI taxonomy): domain Eukaryota; kingdom Metazoa; phylum Chordata; class Mammalia; order Rodentia; family Gliridae; genus Graphiurus; species Graphiurus murinus. Next base: position 103,654 of record PVLC010001284.1, on the reverse strand, counting down.
TCTTTGCTTCTCTTGAACCCTCTATCCCTGTCTTTATTCCTGTTTTTCTTTCATTCCTTTCATCAAGTGCTAGACACTGGGCTACTTGCAGTGAATAAAGTATTTTAAATACACCCAGCAATGTTAGGTCCTGTAACTCTAGTTTAGACACAGGAATTTGAAAACCAGATACACATATCTTCAAATAAATGTGGTCGCAATATGTGTGAAAGCACAGAGGAGGGAACGAGGACAGCTTCACAGAGGAGAAAATGTAAGAACTGACATTATTAGAATGAAGATTTTGATAATTTGAGAAAAGGAGAAGGAGCTTTTATTCAAATGGAATAGCATTTGCACACATTTAAAGGTACAAAACAGTAGATTCTGGGAAAATGCCATGTTAGCTTTGGTGGGGAATATTTCTGCTGGAGAAATAGAGGCATGGGGATGAGAAGTAGAGGAGGTGGGGACTGTAAACCAGGACCTGGCGAGGAAAATTCTTGCATTTCTACTCTGCAGCCAGGAAATTTATATATTATTTATTTATGTTAATTTGGCTGTCCCTTGTTTTCGTTAAATGCAAATGTGGGCAGGTAATTTCTTTAGTGTGACCTTGGGGTCCTTCAAGTTTGCACCCAATATTCTTTCTAATTCCCATCTGCATGTACTCTCTCCCATTCTTTTCAGTCAATGTAACATCCTCTATCTCTGTTTACCTGTATTAGTTTCCTCTCTACCTCTGAGCTACACCTTCAACCCTGTTTATTTTTATTTTGAAATAAGTTTTGCTAAGTTGCTAAACTGGCCTCAAACCTGCAATCCTCCTGTCTTGGTCTCCCAGGTTGTAAGATTATAGGCAAGCACTACCATGCATGGCTACATCAGGTTTTTCTAAAGCTCTATGTTATCCATTGCCTGAGAGCCTTGCTAAAGCTTTTTCAATCATTTCACCAAACACCCTTCTATGACTCACTTTTCCTATTCTCTTTAACTTTCCCTAGGAAAGTCATATGCAAATTTAATTTAATCACAGAACTTTCAGCTGACCCAGAAGCATTGCCAGGTCCTCTGCTTATGAGTTCCTTCCATGTGTCATTGATCACTAAATTTATCTTTTCCATCTTTGACTATAAGTGCCGTAAGACCAGGAGTTTCATGTCTTCTTTACTGCTGGGACTTAGCTGAATGAGTAGATTTATGTGTGGATAGGTGGCTGAATGGAAATACGTATGAATGATACGGAGTATGGGTTATTTTCTGTAAGAGATTGAAATTGAATAGATCAAAAAGAGAAGTGACTATTCAATGTGTGTTTTAGAAAAGCCCTTTTTGAAGCTGGGGTGGACGCTTTGAAACATGTTAGCCTAGAAGAAAACTATCCAGATATGAATTAGGTGAATACTTTAATAGCTTAGAAAACGGGACGTGATGGAGAATATCAGAGGTCATGTAGTGAAAGACATATTACAGAAGTATATAGGTGATATACACTAACTAGTTCAATGATTAGTATGAGAGAAGGGTGGTGGTGGTGTTGCTAGTAGTGGTAAACTACCCAATTCTAGCTAGTTAAGTAGATCATGAGGGTTTATATCAGAATAAGTGTTAAAATACAAATAGCAGGTCTTGGAATGAGATAATAGGTCCAATTTTTAACAGAATTATGCTATTCATGTAGACAGAACATTTTTTGTCCAAAAATTTATATATTTGGACAAATAAATCAGAACAATACAGTATATAGGAGGTCATTTTTAAATAAAGTATTTTTAGAAGAAAAAAATGTGTAATAAGAAGAGAATAGGATAGAAGACTACCTTTGATAATTTTAACTTAAAAGATTGTCAAAAATATAACTTTAGATTATCTATCTATCCATCTATCTATCTAAAGCTTTTTCTTCTATTTGTATCAATCATCTCAACCCAATACCCTTTTATGACTAATTTTTCCTCGATTATTCATCTCTATCTATCTATCTATCTATCTATCTATCTACCTACCTATCATCTATCTATCTTTTATCTATCTTCTATCTGTCTACCTATCAATCATCTACCTACCTATCATCATGGCAAAGTTATAGGACAACAAGTAGAGACTTTACATTGAAACCCAGGGAAAACACAATTTTCTATAGCAAGCAATCAACAATATCAAATGTGGCAGGGAGGTCAAATAAAACACAGATAGGAAATCGTTCATTAAATTTCATCACACGGTTATTGCTGCCAATTTTTGGAGAGGTTTCAGTCCTGTGATAGCAGTAACAAACAGAACATAAGGACGGTGGAGTGATTGAGAGAAGAAAAGTCAATAAAGGGACAGCTACACCATAGAGAAATGCAGCAGTGTCTACGAAGAGAAACACAACAAGCATTCAGGCAAGAGGAAGGGTACTTGTTAAAATGGAATTCAATTCAAATGCAGTGATATTTCAAAGTAGGAATACTTGCTTTGCATAATGAAACAATATCCTTTAAATAATTCTATTACCTACACAAAGCAAAGTGCTTACTCTAAAAATATCCATGCTTATTCTGCCAAAATTTGTAGCATCCAGATTTTTGCTTCAGTGGGAGTATACCAAAGTTTGCATCCTAATATTTTAAACTGAATGTTAAGGTGATAAAAATGCTTTTAAGATGCATATAAAAGTATTTTGTGACTCAGAATGGATGTTTAAATTTAAAGCATATCTATTATTCTTTCAGCAACAACTGGTTTGTGGTAGTGAATAGATATACACATCTATGAGAGACTATTTTTTAAGATCCTACATACCATCAGGAGACAGGATTTCTGTCCTGCTCCTTCAGTAGACAATTAATCATTGACAGTCACTTTTGTTAATATGGCAGTCTAATTTTTAAACACTCCTTTCCTCACCTTCAACTAGTTACAATGTCACTCCCTGTATTAAGTCATAAATATTTCATGTTGGAAATTTGTCAAGAGAAGAAGAAAAGCAATATGCACATGGTTATTCCCTGAGGTGTATTCTCTAATAGCTGAAGTGTCTTACAATAAGGAAATTAAGTAAATTATAGTGCATTAACTTGGTAGCATATTATACTGCCTTTAAAATGATGATGAAAAAACTCTTGACTTACAAATATGATTTAAAGTTCCATTAAAAAGTGGACCATAGAATGACTTGGTCATGACTATACTATAAAAAGGTATATCTGTATTGACAATATTTGCAAGACAATATGATAATGTGAAAATTGGCATTTCCATGTTTGAAACATTAAACTGTATGTTTTTTATTTAAAAGATATTTAGTTTTCCTCAGAATTCACAGTGTTTTTCAATTAAAAGAGACTATGTCATAGCATTATTGCTATTCTCCCAATTTATTCAAATGCATATTATGAAAATTAGTAAAAAAAAAGTCAGACATTAAATTACAACTGTAATAAAGAGATAACTTGGATTTTGTAAATGACATTAAAGTAACATTTTAATGTTATTTTCGGTATAGTATTTTCATCAAGAGACTATATGAATCAAATTTCTTCATGTGAATGGGGCCAAATAAGTGTCCTTCTCTAGGTTTCCTTAATCTCTGAGATTCATAATCTAACACAGAAAATTCAGAGACACTTTTGCTTTCTACAAGTCCATATTACGCTATTGGGTGAAAACAGTTCTCAAGAACAAAGTTCCAACTTTGAAGATGGTTATTAGCTTTGAGTTGCCCTGACACAGCATTCTTGGTTTGCTTTGTGTGATTCTATATTATTTGAAACTAATTGTATTTTCCACCCCAACAAAAAGTTCAAACACATGGAATAGAAACAAAGCACAATTACTTCCTTTGATCTAAATAGAACTGAAAATTTTGAATTTTTACTGTTGCTTGCTTCCTTGCTTGAAAGAATTTATTGTTTAGTTAATGAACTTTTGGCCATCCAGCTAACTCCTATAACAAAGTGAATTTGAACAGGGATAGAAACAAGTTTTGGTAAGCTTGGTTGAAAGGGCTATGTATGTGATTCTGATATGGCATTCTAATACTAATCTCTTTTCTGAAGTCCTTCTTGTTCTTACCTCCTTACTATTGGGAGACATCTCAGTACTAATAAATGTTTTTCAGTTTACTAAAACACATCTACCCCAACCATTGCAATTATAGAGACTGGAAGAATTTTTGAATGAATAAGATAACATTTTTTGGTTCATCAGAAAAATTGCAAAAGAAGGGACAGTGAGACAGGCTGATTTTTTTTTTCCCCCCTAAGAGGAGCCCAGTGGTTTATTATGTCATTCTCTTTCTTGTCTGTCCATTAATATCTCACTAAGTTTCTCAAGGAATAACATGAAATAGGTTTTATAATTCTCTTCTAGAGTATAAATTTATATAAAGTCACAAAATTATACTATTTTTAAGGTTACTAGAAACTAAGAGGAACCTTACTTTAATCCTTCCTTTTTACAAATAAAGAGATCATGATGTGGAGATAAAATGTCTTTCCTAGGAAGTTGTAGATTCATAAATATGAAGCATGATTTTTAAAAATCCTCAGTTCAATTATTTCTCTGACCCTTCTTCCTTATATGCTCTTCAATTTTAATAATGTCTCCCACTGTCATTCTGCAATATGAGATTTATATGGCAGGCAATTACTGCTCTATTTAAGAGAACCCAAATTCATGTGTTTCACATATAAGTGCATTATGCTATAGCTTCTACATCTTTCTATAGTATATTAAAAAAAAAATCCCTTTTCGTCCATAATTAGCCCACATGGTCATATAAAATGGATGGTTTGATTTTCTAAGTAGATATAAAATTTTAAACATATGCCGTGGTTCTAAGGAAATGTAGTGCCTTTTTTCCCCTTCAAAATTGTTTTTCATAGTGATATGTGATCAGGAAGGCAAAAATCTCAATTTTCTAAACAGTGTTCATGTTCAAGAGGTCACAGTTAAGGTTACCTTGGGAGTTCTAATTCTGAATTTCCTGACTTTTGTGGGTTTAAATCATAACTTTAATGTTCCATTAATGCAGGGTATTTTTTTACACTGAATTGTTTTATGTCTTTTATTCTGCACTAATGGACATTGTGTTGATTTCTGTGAATATCAAGTAAAGCTCAATATTCTGGTAAACTCTTCCTAGTTCATATTTTATTTTTTAAACATTTTTATTTGATTTTGACTAAAGTAACTTAAAAACATTTCTATAAATAATCAGTTTTTGAAAATTTACAGAAAAAAAATATATGTATATGTATATATTTTAAATTTACCATTAAGATGTGCCTTCTGAACTGAAAATTTTGTGATTTGTTTTACACTTTTACTGCCATTAAAGTACTAGGTCATGTTTGTCTCCATCACACATGTACTACTATGGACCTTTTTAATTCTGACATAATTGGTGATTTTCTTGAAGAGAGGGATCCTGTTTTAATATTTTTTTATAATTAACTAAAATTCCTATTTCATTGCTCAATTGGTCAATACATACTTATTGAATTAAAAGAATAACCAGCTTAAAAGCTTAATGTGTTCCTTTTTTTTTTTTTTGCGGTACTGGGGATTGAACTCAGGGGCATTCTACCTCCCAGCTATATCCCCAGCCCTATTTTTTATTCTTTATTTTGAAACCGAGTCTCACTAGGTTGCGGAGTGCCTCACTAGGTAGCTGAGGCTGGCCGCGAACCAGGATCCTCCGGTCTCAGCCTCCTAAATGCTGGGATTACAAGCGTCCGCCACCACGCCCGGCTGGATGCCCATATTTTTTATTCTTTATTTTGAAATAGGGTCTCACTAAGTTGCGGAGGGCCTCACTAGATAGCTAAGGCTGGCGGTGAACCTGGATCCTCCAGTCTCAGCCTCCCAAATGCTGGGATTACAAGCGTGCGCCACCACGCCCGGCTTAATGTGTTCTTTATATCGAATTATGTTCACTATTAAGTTGGGAAGTAGTACATGCCCATTCCAAATAATGTAATGACAGTTCTTGAACTGACCATTATCCTGGATCAAATTATAAGGGAAAAGTAACTTTGCAACCTGAAGCCAGCCTTTAAGCTTAGCATGGGCAAAGATGGTGTTTGTTTTACTTCTCTGAGTCAGTACTATAATGAAAACAGCTCCTTAGATCTTAAATGGTGTGCTTGCTATTTTAGTAGTAGTAGTATGTCATCATTTAAATGTTGACACTTTTAAGATAATTCTCATACTTGTTTTACATTTAAAAATTTTCTTAGAATACAAATTCTTTCAGGGCATATTAAGTTTGAGTTTTTGATGCATTAGAATTAGTAGCAACAGATGGACCATTTGAAATAATTGATATTATTTGAAAAACAAAGGAGGAAGTCCAAATAGGTAAATTACTAATATTGCTCAAATAATTTCAGGGGAGAAATATGGATGACTCTTAATACACTACAGTATCCATTTCTCACACCAGCACCCAAAGGGTTATTCTTATTTTTAAATTGGGAAAATTAGTATTTAGATTATTAAAATATCCTGTCAAAGGGATAGTGTGGAATCTAGGACATAAGAACAAAAACATTTTAAACTAAAATTGACACTAAAAAGATATTTTGGAATTTTTTTGGGGGGGGAGGGGGAAGGACATTATATACTAAGCTTGAACATCTGTGTGCTCTTCAAATTAAGTTCTATTCCTAGGTGTATATTCAACAGAAATATGTACTAATGTTCTCTGAAATACTAATGTTATCTGAAATTTATTTTCATAAAATAAATCCTGAACTGAATAAAATTACAGGACACACACACACACACACACACATACACACACACATGCATGCATATACACATGTGCATTCAGACACATGGATAGAAGTGTGTGTGCGTGTGTGAATGTGTGTGTGTGTGTGTGTGTGTGTGTGTGTGTGTGTTTAGCTGGATAGGTTCTCACAATGACATCTAAAATAATGATAATGGGCAAACAATTATATGTAACAAGGAAGGTGGCTGTCATTGACAAAATGTTACACTAAAGAATGCAAACAACTTTATCCCATATGATTCATTTTATATATAGTACTTTTACTTTGCATTTCAGAAACAAAGAAAATTGTTCTGTGCTTTTGGAGTTAAGCTAATTATTACTTTGAAATAGTAGTAATAAAAGGCAAGTTTTGGGGCATGTATAGTTTTCTGTTTCTTGATCTGGGTTGTGGATACATGGTTTGTATACTTTCATTGTTATATAAGTCTTCAAAAAATTTCAACTAACCAAAATTTCTAAGATGAAAATAATATATATTTTGGAGCTTACATATTTGGGTTCAAATGCATCTCCAATGTTTAAGTCACTTTGGTGGGGAAATGGGGTCTAGACCACCTGTATTATAAAACTGTTTTAAAGATTAAGGCTAGTGAATGAACTCATGGCATATAATTAATCTTTAGATAATGGCCATTAAGTTTTATTTATTTATTTTATTAAAAGTTTCAGTGCCTGACAAGCACAGAGTTAGAATCAAATCTTGGTCTCATTCTAAAGGTCACCATTTTTTCTTAGACCATATTGCATCTCTCCCACTGATTTTTCTCAAGGTAGAATTACATGTTACAGCAAGGAGGGAAAATTATTACATAATTGTATATTAAAAATCATGATTAGAAAACATCAACTATTATTAATCACTTTCAGCCTAGCTCTTTTTTTAGCCATGATTAAAGAGAAATTATTTCAAATTTAATTCACTTGAACTCTCAATGTCCTCAAAACAACTTGTCATGCCAGTACCAGATGTTCTCAGCAGCAATTTTGATTTATCAGTTGATATTTATTTCATGAGAAATCAGGATCTGATGCTTTGCAACTTAACCAAAAAAAAAAAAAAAGAGAAATTATGAGAGAGAGGAAGTGGATGTGTGTGTGTGTGTGTGTGTGTGTGTGTGTGTGTGTGTGTGTGTGACAGAGAGAGAGAGAGAGAGAGAGAGAGAGAGAGAGAGAGGTCGATCTACATGGATTCCTTCATAATCTTGACATCCTGTCACTATATGCCCAGGTAACACTGAATTCTCTTGCATAACACCTTGTATATTCTTCTTCCTCCTGACAAAACAGAAAGATATTGACAGTTTTCTTTTTTAGGATAATCTTTGTCATCTGTGAAACATTTCGTCATTTCTAGTTTTATTTACCAGGTCTCTTGAAGGTGGATTTTGTATCATTCTAACTCCTCTATCAGTTAGTTTACTGAAGTTGAATAAAAATGAGGTACTTTAAAACTAGGATGCAGATTATTAGCCTTGCCCCATTCTAAAAATCTTAGAAACATTGTCATTTCTTGGATGAGTTAAATCACATAAATATGACTTCATGCCACTGTGGAATGACAAGACCAAAGATAATCATGGAACTTGTCATGAAATCTGCAGACAAGTTCCAAGCAGGATGGAGAAGATAGCTATTCAGTAACGAAGGTGAGCATTTGATATTTAGAAAATACATCCATAAGAAAGAGAGACCTGGTCCCTTTCTCTGTCTCTTGTTATAGACAACATCAAAATTGATGAATGACTATAGTGAGCAGAATTCAATGAATAATCCACAATTGCAGGAAAAATGGGTGTCCTGAAGAACCTTTTGTGGCCCTGGCCATGGGTTTGATAGCATAGATGTGCTGAAGAAATAAAATTTTCAGCTGTTTGTTGCATAGTGCTATGGATAAGAATACTCTAGGCAACAACAAATGAGGCCAGGTTCTTGCAACAGTGAGTTAGTGCTATGGTTTGCATTGCCAAATGCCCGTGTGTTAAAGGCTTGGTCCCAGGCTGATGGCACTATTGGGAGGTCATCAACTTTCAGGATGTGGGGCTTAGTGGAAGGAAGTTAAGTCATTCAGGGCATGATCTTGCAGGGAATATTGGGATCCTGGTCCATCCTCTTCCTTTCTCTTTCACTTCCGGGCCACCATAAGGAGAGCGGCCCTTGCAATAGGCAACCTCCTTGATGTGCTGCCTTGCCACAGGACCAAAAGCAATGACCAACTGAATATGGAATGATATATTTTAAACTGTAAGCCACAATAAACTTTTCTTCTTTATAAATTGATCTTCTCAAATATTTTCTCACAATTGAAAGTTGAGTAACAAAGCGTGTTTATTAGCTATTTTGCTTTTGTTATTTCCTGGAAACACAAGCAGGCTGGTTCTTGGGATTGGTTAGATGTTTGGAATTCTGGGCCATAGTATAGGAACATAAGGTTCAGTTGACAATTGTCTAAATTCCTGATTAAATCATAATCATTTTTGGAACTCTTTTTTCTAAACAATTTGCTGAGTAAGAGAAGAAAGTAAAGGTTGTCTTGGGCTGAGTGTGGAAATGTCTTAAAATTGGCATGAAGGATCTTGTCAGAGTGCTAGAAGTGTCCTAAATCTGTACTGCCAGAATAGAAGCATGATTCTATGAATTTACTAAAATTCATTGACTTGTGCAATTAATATATTTTATGATATATGAATAATACATTAATTAACCTGTTTTGAAATATTTAGTTGTATAGTTCTCTAAATAACTACATTCATTCACTACCATTTCTTTATAATATGCCATTTTCATTATTATTTTATTTTGTGTTATTCTTTGCGGCTCATAGAGACCATAAAGAGAAATAAATATTGCAAACAGATTCTCAGATTCATTGACATAAAAGTTATTTTTTCTTCTTATGGAAAACAAAAAAGAAAACAGATAAAATCAGTGTCTATTTGTCTTAAGCAAGATATAAAAAGTTTCTAGGCTCTTATCAAAATACAAACCTATGTTCTGTGAGGAGACTAAGACTATGCCATGCCTAGAAATTTTTTATAAACTTTTATGTTAAAAATCATACTAATCTGGTTTCATACTTTCATAAGTGAATAGGAAAGCATCAACCATTTTTTTTTCTTATTTTTTTGAGAAAATTGAATAGAAATGTTACCACAGACTAACCTTCAATGAAGATAGAAAAGATATCAGAACAACCATGTCTCCCCCAAATCTCCCCACTATAGGCATTACACAAAACAAATCCAAAATATGTCCTTCCAAGACTCAGTTGTAACCTACAAACTACTTTTTCTTCTGCCCTCTTTTTCCAGGTAAGCAAAGACACATCCTTGGACCAAGATTGTTAAGTGGTTGGACAATTGAATCTTTGGGCAGAGGGCTTGAAGCAAGGAAGGTGGTAATGGTACATTTCCTGGCTTTGAACTTGTATATAAAGCCTGTGAGAAAATGGCTGAGAAATGTCTATCTCTAAGAGTTCTACAGTTTTTACCTTACCAAGAGCAGCAATATATATTGTCATGAGAGTTTGGGAGATTCTAAAATTCAAGGGCTATTCCAAATACTTAAGAAATCTTTTTATAGAAGAGCTATATGAATGAAAGTTTGAACAAGTTTGATATAGTTCCACTTGACGGTTTTTTCTTTTGTTGCCTGTGCTTTTGGTAACATCCAAGAAATTATTACGAAGTCCAGTGTCATGAAGCTTGTTCTCTAGGTTCTAGGAGTTTTATGGTTTTAGGTCTTACATTTATATCTCTAATTTTGAGTTAATTTGTGTATCATGCAAGATAAAACACCAACTTCTTTTCTTTGCTTTGGCTCTCCAGATTTCTCAGCACTATTTATTGAAGAGATTATCTCTACATTGCATGGTTTTGATATTTGCTGGCAATCATTTAACCAAATACATTATGATACATTTCTGGGCATTAAAATAAAGATATTTTAATGCATTAGTCTATTTTAATTTACGCTAGTAAAACAATATTTTGATTACTGTATTTTTTGTAGAATGCTTTTAAATAAGGAACAACTTTTTTTCTTTTCCAAAATTTCTTTGATTTGTTTGTTTTCACGTGAGATTCCATATAAATTTTAGGATGGATTTTTCCTTTATTGCAAAATATACCATTGAGATTTTGAAAGGTTATGCTTTCTTGTATTAACTTGAGGATATTAAATAATTCCCAACTATGTTTTTGGATAATTTTAAAATAGATGTTCCTCTGAGTCTTCAAAATAGTGCTTACTTACTATTTAAATTTTCTTTTATAGATTTTGTATATGTTTTTCCTACTTTCCTGATATCAAGCAAAATGAGATGTAAGCATGCTATATATTTATCACTAAAAAGCATATATGAATAGATATTAACTGAATTTATTTTTTCAGTTTTTAAACTTTTATTGATTTTAAAACAAAATTCAGTTTGAACCACAAAATCAGGTTGAATCACAGTTACGATATATAACTGAGTTTTATTTAATTTGCATAAAAATCAACTCATCTTTTAAAATCTATAGCTGGAGAACATTTGTATAAATCTGCAGAAAACAGTCCAGTTTATGTGAGTTGTTTCTCTGGAGCATATAATCTGTGTTCAGGTGACATTTTCCTCTTCAACGAAAACTTTGGTTAATACTCTAAAATACACACAAAACTAAAACTCCAAACTTGTAGTGCCATCTACAACTGTTATCTCACAGTGTAGATTTACCATTAAGATTTCTGTGTACTTGAGAGAGGGGACTGTATCCTGGAAGCAGAAAATCACCACTCTCAGTAGAAATATGATCAAACATTCTTCTGATTAGTTAGAATGCTGAGGGTCTGAATGAGAGGTGTGTTTCTCTTTTATCATATATTCTATGTTTTAGTTGAAGACTTGACATCTTCAAGGATAGAGTATGTTTTTCTTAATTATTTTTCATCAGCATTAATATTAATAAATATGTCTCCAACTCTGATCATGGCTATGTGTGTGAGTTGTAGTACAATTTTGCAGTGTTATAGGCATGTGAACCAAGAAGAGTTGAAATTTAGGTTTCTACCATGTAAGGTAATATATGTTTTATTTATTTACTTATTCATTTATTTACTTACTGTGGTATTGGGGACTAAATTCAGAGGCACTTTACCTATGATCTAGACTCCTATACTTATTTTATTTTTTATTTAGCAAGAGGGACTCTACAAGTTGCTGAGGCTGGTCTCAAAATAACAATCTTCCTGGTTTCAAACTCCCATAGACTGGGATAATATTTATCTATAAAATATTGAACTCAAATATTTTATAATCACTAATAATTTTTATAGATGAAAGCATAATTCAATATTTATGTTCTGAAGGAGATTAAAATTTATGTAATTTGACCCAGTCCAAATATAGACCTAGACAGGTATGTATATTTTCTTTTCAGGAAAAATGTCATACTTTTTGTTTCCAAATGACAAACATTTTTCCAAATTCATCATCTTCCTAAACTTGCTTACATTCACTGTGGCATAATTTATTTATTTATTTTTAAAAAGCCTGAAAGTTGTTCTTTCATCCCTTCAAATTGCTCTTCATTCCATTATTACTAAAACAAACTCAGCATGATCCTTGATTCTTCACATTAAAATAGGACTCCAGGCCTCAGGGTGTGTTTTGTTGAACTGTATCTATGTGAATATCCCTTGGTAACATCATTAGTTCTGTGGTGACAGTGTCCACAGCCAATCATTTTCTCATTGCTATCAAACCCTGGCTATACAGAGAACAATCTATCTTTACAAAAGATTTAGACTTATCTTCTATATCTGCATATACAGAACTTCATCCTTGTATTTTAGCTCTATGTAGAAAGAGTAATATTAATTTTGATAAGGCCAATTTCAGATTGCCTTTTATAAAAATTGTCTACTTTTTAAGACATGTAAGGACAGGAATGTTGGATCCCAAATACAAGTAATTAAGTATCTCTAAATTTCCTCACTTCCACTACACAGTAGATCTGCACGTGACATGTAAATTGTAGAGAAACTAACCAAGGAAGAAATATAACTCTTTGCTCTATTTTTTTATGTAGAAAAGCTTTTCATCTCAATAAAGGAAAGTTTCATTGAAACTATTTTGTTTAACATGCCAAAATTTTCACAAGCTTTTGATGGTTCTATAGAATTTGAAGCCATGTGCCATATGATGGAAATATCAAATAAAAATGAATGTATTATGACTTCAATGGGCTTAGAATTTAATCCAAACAAAAGATGAGTTCATAAATATGAGTGAAGTTTAGGCTAAAATGTAAGTACTGGAAGAGATCATAATAAAAGCTAATTACCTATATTATTTTTTCTTTGAAATACAAAAGTAACCATTTATAGCACTGATTATAATAAAATAATTTTAGATAAAAATGCTGCTCCTGTTTCTATTAATCAACAACATTGCATTTTGATTTTAAATTAATTTAAATATCACACAGCCTAATAAGTTACTCATTAACCCGAAGTGAAGTTCCAAAGTGTTAAAAAATATGCCTTTATTCTCATAATTTACTGTGAATTGTAATTTACAACTTCCCTGAACTATATCTTAGCCCAAACTTATCAATTATAATTCAACAATAGGGCAGAATAAAAAGAAATACAATAATATCATAAAGTTAGTGAATTAAAATGCATAATTTGAGTTAGTAGTTTAGGGAACAGTTATGATTATACATGTTAATTAGTGTATCAAGGAATTCTGATACATATGTGGTTAATATTCTCACTTTCCAACATTTTGACCTGCAATTTACAGAAAGGAAATGATAACAAATCTGTAGCTGTTAAATAATTTGCCCAATTATCCTTTAGTATTTCCAAATAACTACTAGGTAGCTTGAGCTGGGTGTTATCAGAGCATGTCCAGGCAACATTTTCCGAATGCATTTCCAAGCATTTTAATTCTTTTTCTTATGCCAATTAGTAATACCTTACACTGGAATCTTCTTTCTTCTCCAACCCCTACAGCCATCACTCTATTTCAACTGGCAAACTCATTGCCTCCTCCCTGGACTATTGCCTTAAACTTCAATATGTTTCTTGCTTCCTGTTCTAACTTAGATGGCACAATGGTGCCAGATTAATTTTCTTAAAGCCACTAAAATTATGTTACATTTTGCATAAAATCTCTTAAAGAGTCTTCATTACATACCAAATGAAATTACCTTACTATTTTTATGTGAAATCCAGAATTATGTGTCCCCAAGCTGACTTTTCCAATCTTATCTAATCTTATTTCTTGCTACAAAAGCTCTCTGTTTTATTTGGCTTCTAACTACAAACCAATTAAAGTGATCACCGTACACTACTTGAGTTACTCCACTAGTCTGTTTTATGTTCATGGAGGCTCAGGGTCACAACATTTCCTGATTTACACAGCTGGAAGCAAATCTAAAACTGTGTAACTTTTGTCTTTTCCCCATTAACCTTATATTTAAAATTATGTTAAATAATGACTTATTTAAGTGTAATTTTCTTTTCTAGAAGATACATTCTAAGAGTATGGAGACTATTTTAACCACATAAACTCTGAGAAGCTATTCAAAGCTATCTACATAATGTTAATTGAGATTTATTAAAAACAAAAATATGGATTTCCTTCAGGTTTTGCTTCTTTTAGACCAATGTCCATAGCCAGTACATATCATTTTACATCATTAGAATTTATGGAAATACTTTAACTTAAAATTTAATAAACACTTGTATATAACTTGCTTTGTGCACAACTCCCTTTGGGTCTTTAAAAATATTGCATATATTCCATGGAGAATTTTTCATATTATTGTCAGACATGCATATAATTGGAATAAGAATGGTCCAAAGAAATCATATTAGCAATTTATTTTGCCTATTTGAATCTTGCTTTTCTAAAACATCACTTTATATAACTTAGCACAAACTTTTCATGTCATCACTAATTCTATAAAAAAAAAAATTCTTAGCCGGGTGTGGTGGCGCACGCTTGTAATCCCAGCATTCGGGAGGCTGAGACCGGAGGATCCTGGTTCGCAGTCAGCTTCAGCTACCTAGTGATGCACTCTGCAACTTAGCGAGACCCGGTTTCAAAATAAAGAATAAAAAATAGCGCTGGGGGTGTAGCTCGGAGGTAGAATGCCTCTGAGTTAAATCCCTGGTACCAAAAAAAAAAAAAAAAAAAAAAGAAAAATTCTTGACCAATTTGGTAGTAATAATATTGCGAATAAATTTATAAATATGCCTCAAGAAAATATTTATCGTTATCACATTCTTTATTGACAAAAGGATAAACTAGTAATAACTTGGCTTATATCCATAAACAGTGATACATATGATAATAAATTCTTGGAAAAATTTTACAATCAACTGGATATATCTGAAAAAACTCTCTATGTCTGTTAAGGTTAGAAAGCAAAATGTTCCCTGGACCTCATGTTATGAAGGAGGTGAGTCTCTGTTGTGTGTGTGTGTGTGTGTGTGTGTGTGTGTGTGTGTGTGTTCCAGCCCCACCCAACTGGGGCTTCCGGCTCTAACCCTTTATCTGACCTTTTGCCCTCTCTCTCTGCTTCTGAACATCATGCCCTAAGAACCTATCACTCTGGTTCCTGCTTGGCAGTCACTAAATCTTCCTTCCTCTAAGTTTTGTGTGTATGTTAGGGACTTTAGATCACAACAGTGAGAATGCTGACTGAAACAGTGTTCTTACTTTGTTTTGACTAATAAAAATATCATACATTTAATGACTACATAAGTTGCAACATATTGTATACAAAACAATATTGACTATGCTAATGTAAAGATAGTGATAGAAAAGTGAGCTTCATACACAAAGAAAAATATTCTATCCTGTAGTTATGGGATTAAACAGGGAATTTCAATCTACTATAAAATTAACACTGAAACAAATACTTTATAATTAAAAATAGTTATGTTAAAAATTATTTTTAGAGATTTTTTAAGGCCTAAACTAGTGGGATTTACATGTGCCTAATTGTGTACTATCCTATGTACTGCTAACTAGTTTAAAATTGTGATGTATGGACTGGGGCTGTAGTTCAGTCATGGAGCATTTGTCTACTTGCAGGAGGTCCTGGGGTTGACATCTTCATATATGTTGAAATCCTAACCCTCAAGACCTCAAAGTGTGATCTTGTTTGGAAATACAACCATTGCAGACATAATTAGTAAAGTTAAGTTGGGGTCATATGGAACTATGGTGTGTCCTTCTTCTAATATGACTAGTGTCCTTATGTGAAAAGAAAAGAGAATGTAATGTGAGGACACAGAGTCTCACAGGAGGAAGATGGTCATGTGACAGCAACAGATGCAGAAATCAAAGTGATGTATCTGAAAGTCCAACCTAATGAAGTCCTACAGTGGTACCAGCGGCAGGATAGGATGGGGCAGCCTCTCCCTGAGAGTCTGCTAGAGGAAACAGCTTTATTGACAATTTTGTTGTTGGCACAGAGCCTCTAATAGTTTGAAAGAATAAATTTATGTTGTTTTAAGTCACCCAGTTTGCTTTACTTATTACAAAAGCATGAAGAAAAAAGTAAATTTTCTAAAATTTCTTTTTCAAAAATTTCAGTCAGTATTCTCTTTCCCTCCTCTCTCTTTCTTTATTTCTCTTTCTCTCTCTCTCTCTTTCTTTCTTTTTCTTTTGTCATGCTGAGGATTGAACCCAGAGGCATACAACTGAGCTTCACCCCCAATCCTATTTTATTTTAAGATAGGGTCTTGCTAAGTTGTTGAGGCTGGCATCAAACCTGCAATCCTTCTGCCTCAGATTCCCAAGTACTGGGATTATAGGTATGTGTCATCACACTCAGATTTTTTCTTCATGTTGAATTATTATTTAATCCTCAGCTTCATTCAATAAAAATATCTGACTGGAGAAATAAGTGAAACTTTAAAATTTATGAGAAATAAGGTTGGAAAAGATAGGATATTGATAAGAAATAGCAGACAGTTCACCCTTCATATCAGTGGATTCTATATGTGTGGATTCAGCAAATCACAGATAAAAAAGTATTTGGAAAAAATTATATTTGTACTGAACAAGCACAGACTTGTTTCTGGTTATATTTTCTTAAACAACACAATATAACAACTAGTTACATAGCATTTATATTGTATTAGTGAATTAGAGAGAACTTAAAATATGTAGGATGATCTAGAGAAGATTTAAGGTGTATAGAAAATTTAAACAAATATTTTACAATTAAAAATGGTTTTATTATAAGTGATTTTTAGAGAGGATTCAAAAATCTCTAAATAACGGGATTTACATGTGCCCAATTATGTATTATTCTACATATTGCTAAGTAGTTTCAAAATTGTGATCTAGAGATTAAAGTATATAGGATGACCTGCCTAGGTTACATGCAATACTATGCCCTTGTCAATCTGCTTCTATAGATTCTGGTATCTATGGATGGGTCCTAGAACTGATATCTCACAAACACTAAAGGCCAATTGTAGCTTATAAAAATTTAAGAGTTATATACTGCATGTTTGTTTGCCCTCTAAATTCACATGTTGAAACACTAACCCACAATGGGATTGTGTTAGAAGGTAGAGTATTTGAAAGGTGGTCAAGTTTAGATTAAGCAATGAGGGCTGTGTCTCATGATGAGATTTGTGCCCTTTGAGGAAGAGAAAGAGGATCATCTTTGTTCTGTCTGCCATGTGAGGATTCAAGAAGAAATCTTCTGGGTCTCATGAAGAACTCCTTCATGAGACCCAGAAGATTTCTTCTTCTCATGAAGAACTCCTTCATGAGATGCAGGATCTGCTGGCACACCTATCTTGATGTTTTAGCCTTCAGAACCAGAGAAATAAATGCTTGTCATTTATGACACCCAGTCCAAGGTTCTTTGTTATATTAACCCCAATATAGTGAGGATGAGAAGACAAATAGTTCTTGTATCTGAAGTAGGTTGATGTTGAGTGACAAGATAGGAAATTTGAACTCTGTTTTGTTTTGGAGTGCCATTGAAAATTTTGGGCTAGAACCATAATATGACAAGAATTGTGCTTCAGGAATATGAATCTAATTGCAACAAGTGAGATCTTCTGGAATAGAAATAATCATTGATGCATGAATAGGTAAGAGACTCTAACTTTCAGATACTAGTTGAGATATATGCAAACTTGATCCAGCATTTGAGAAGAACCTTTGAAAGGAATTCTGAGGGGAAACAATTCAGAAAATGCAGTTCATAATTACATTTTATAGAAGCAGAAGACAATGATATCATGTTTCAAAGTGGAGAAATGGAACTGTAGTTGTGGGCATTATAAGATAGGTTATGATGAGACATAGTTTTATTTTATGTTTAAATTTCATTTTATTAAGTGTGCATTTCTGGAGATGTAGCTAGATGAAGATATCTTATTTGTAGCTGGAAATGCATAATTTAATTTTCAAAAGAAAATTATCAGAAGAATCAGAAGAAAGTGCAGCTAACCTCATTTGTTGTACTGTGCAGTCTGGGTCTAACAATGGTAAGAACTTTCAGGTATTCTCATATTAATCACTGAATAATTCTGTAAACTGCATCTACTATTATACACTCTTAATAGATGAAGAAAAATGAGGCAGTGGAAGCTAAAATATTTATCAATGTACTATCAGCAGGGAGGAAAGACAGATTGGAGCACAGTTTATCACACTTTAGTCTTTGCAGTCGCTCACATTTAAAAAATAAACTAAATTAGAAATTTAAATAAGATTCCTACATGTTAAAATAGTCAAGAGGGCCAGAATCACAATGTTCCAAATATGTGAAATAATACACTACAAAGTTGACTATTTTTCAGCTTTTAAAACAGTGAAATATTTCCTACCTAGCCATTCTTTTTTTCTTTTAGTTGGAGTGACCATCAGACGGCTCTAGCATTTCTTTTTACAACAACTAGCTTTCCACATACATTGTGAACTATCATATACATTAAGCCACGCTATAAAAAGTGTGCTTATTTTAAGTAGAGAAGACTTAAAGGTCTTATCCTATAAGTTTAGAGAAGTCTGAACCCTGCTCTAGCTCTATCCTAAATCTTAAAAATGTACATATAAGGTTCATATTGTTTAAAAGTGTGTTATTTCTTTCTAGAGTAGTTTATAAAAACAGCTTTGGTAAAAAGTAAGTGAAATAATAATAGTGGTAAGCCAGAAGGGACATATTGTTCCATGCATGTTATATTTCCCTAGAGATTTGAACTGGATGGATTACCTTTTTCTTTTTCTCCCTTTAACCAGCTTTGACACTAGTGCAGTAGACTGTTACATTTCTATTTTTAGCATAAAGCTGAGTGAATTTCACTGAAGTGTGAAGTAATTTTAAATATGTTTTCTATGAAAATTTACTGAATATTAAAGCACTTTGACATCATGGGGAATAAAAGTTCCTCAAAACACAGATAAATGTAGTTAAATATATTGACCACATGTGATTTTTGAAATATAGAATTATGATATTATTTTTGGCACATATAGGAAGTACTATTTTTAACTATAATCACTGTTAAACAGTTTGTATAAGAAAAAGTATTGAGCATGGTAATGTGTAATATTTGAAATATTTCATTATTATAATCTTACTATATTGGATAGAAAACCATTTGATTGTTAAAGGGATGATTTTTGAATTTCTAACTTGTTTTGAATGTAGTAATATTCTTTGGCTTACTGACACTAAACTGACCTGATTTTTACAAGACTTATTTTATCATAGATATTTCAAGATAAGCCAGTTGCCATAGGAAATTTGTGACCATAATCCATTTTAGAATAGTATTTGGTCAGCATTAAAAAGAAACATCCATTATATATAGAAAGGGGGAAATGTCCCTGCCATGACTCAATGACAGTGAATCATGCCACTTTTAAGCTACTACCATTCCCCCAAATTAACCAGACACTAAAATTAACACATGTTCATTAGAGAAAGGAAACTATATCTTGAAAAATCAGTATTTAATGAACAATGGCAATAATGCCACAATTTTTATTGTAATTTGATTTTTGACCTCTACAAACATATTGAATGACTTTATGGTGGAATATCAATAAATTCGTTCACATTGATATTTTTTGTCTTAAAAATACAGCAGTAATTTAATTATATTGGTATTGCCCAGAAATATTTTCAATTAGTATGTTTCCTTTTAATTGAATGTGAAATATATGACTGAACTATCCGATTAATGAATGTGTTCAATGAATAAAATGATGAGTATGAAGCATTACTTTAAGCATAATTTCCAGTTATACTAATACCAATTTGATGTTTATTCTCTTTTTAAAATGAAATTAATGAAAGAGGAAGGAAAATTATGTAATTTTTAAAAAACTATTGGTGCATTGTAATCATACATCTTTGTTAGGTACAAGCTGGTAAAGGTATATATGCATACATCTCTCATTTAACCCTTTCCCAATTCCTGACCCACTCCCTCACTCTCCCTCCTTCTCAAGTTCAGTTTAGTGATTGACTTTGATATGTTTGTGAAAGTACATCATGTGCCTTAGAGTGTCCCCCCCCATCTCCATCAGTTAAGTCACCTTCTGTGCTAATCTAAGATTTCTCCTTCTTCACCTAGAGTCCCTCTTATGACCTACTTTCTCCCTAGCTTCTGTATATTAGATAGAGCATATAATTTTTTACTTTTTGTGACTGGCTCATCTCACATAAGGTAATGTTTTCCAGTTCTATCCGTTTCTCTACAAATGACATGATTTTGTTTTTCTTTATGGCTAAGTAAAATTCCATTGTGTACATATCCCATAGTTTTGTAATCCATTCATCTGTTGATGGACATCTTGTCTGGTTCCATAGTTGGGCAATTGTGAATAGTACTGCTATAAATATAGATATGCATACATTGGTCTGATAGTTTGGTTTTCATTCTTTTGGGTAGATACCCAGAAGTGGTATTGCTGTATCATATGGTAGGTTTTTTCCCATTTGTCTGAGGATCCTCCATACTGTTTTCCAAAGTGGTTTCACTAATCTGCAATCCTACCAATAATGAATTATGGTTCGCACTTCTCCACACCCTCATCAGCATTTGTTGTTGTTTGTGTTTTTGATGATTGCCATTCTAATTGGGGTTAGGTAAAATCTCAGGATAGTTTTAATTTGTATCTCTCTGGTAATGATGTTGAACATGTCCTCATACATTTATTGGCGTTTGTTTTTCTTCTTTTGTGAAGTGTTTATTTAGATCCATTGCCCATTTTTTGATTGGGTTATTTATTTTCTTAACTGTGAGTTTCTTGAGTTCTCTGTATATTCTAGATATTAGTCCTCTATCAGTGGGGTGTCTGTTGAGGTTCTTTATAATTTCCTTTGCTGCACAAAAGCTCTTCAGTTTAATGCAATTCCATGTATTGATCTTTCTTTGAGTTGCTTGTGTCTTTGGGGTCTGGTTAAGAAAGTTTTTACCTGTGCCTGTGTATTGAAATGTTTGACCTCTTCAAGTAGCTGCAAGGTTTCTGGCCTGACTTCTAGGTCTTTGATCCACCTTGAGTTGACTCTTGTGCAGGATGAGAAAGTGGGTTTATTTCCATTTTCCTGCATATGGTTAACCAGTTTTGCCAACACCATTTGTTGAATAGGCTACCTTTTTGGCTTCTTTGTCAAAATTCAGTTGATTGTAAGTGTGTGTGTTTGTTTCTGAGTCTTCTATTCTGCTCCATTGGTCTATGTGTTTGTTTTTGTGCCAATATCATGCTTTTTAAATTTTTTTTATTACTGTAGCTTTGTAGTATAGTTTGAAGTCAGGTATTGTGATGCTTCCTGCATGGTTCTTGTTACTGAGAACTACTTTGGCTATTCTGGGCTTTTTGTTGTTACAAATGAATTTAAGGACTGATTTTTCTATGTTTTCAGGAGTGACCTTGGTAATTTAATCATGTTGAATCTGTAGATCACTATTGGGAGAATGGCCATTTTGATGATATTTATTCTGCCTATCCATGAGCATGGAAGATCTTTCCATCTTATAAGATCTTCATCAATTTCTTTTTTCAACTTTTTATAGTTTTCCTTATAGAGGTCTTTTACCTCCTTTGTTAGTTTTATTCCTAAGTATTTTATTTTTGGGGGTGCTATTGTGAGTGGAATTGTTTTCAGGATTTCTTTTTCAGTGCATTTATGGTTGACATGCAGGAAAGCTTCTGATTTTTTAAGACTGATTTTGTATCTAGACACTTTTCTGAATTTAATTTGTTGCTCAGTTGTATAAGTTTTTAGTTGACTTGTTGGGTATTCTAAGTATAGTATCATGTCATCTGCAAAAAGGGATAGTTTTAGTTCTTTTCCTATTTTACACCTTTGATTTCCTTCTCTTGCCTTATTACTCTGGCTACAGTCTCAAGTACCATATTGAACTGAAGTGGTGATAATGGGCATCTTGTGGAGTTTGGGATATGTTTCTCCAGCCCTTCCTGGCTTTCATGACTTGGTTTGGGAGGTCTGAAGTGATTCTAAATGGTTTGCCACTAAATGTCACTTTACTTTTTACTTTTGTTGCCTTTAAGATTCTCTCCTTGGCCTCTACATTAGTCAATTTGATAATTTTGTGGCATGGTGAACCTTTTCTTTGATCTTGTCTAAAGGGGCTTCTATATGTTTCCTGTACCTTTGTGTCAACTTCTCTTTCTATGTTTGGAAAATTTTCTGATATTACTTATTTGGAAGGATGGTTGCTTCCATTACTTTCAGCTTGTAGTCCTTCTTCTATGCCTATTATTCTTAGATTAGCTCTTTTAAAATTGGCCCAGATCTCGTCAATGTCTGATTCATGCTATTGATTTTTTTTTCTAAATCATGTACTATGCATTCATTTTTGGGCTGGTCATCTTCTAAGAATGATATTCTATTTTCCATGTGGTTTAATTTGCTGTTTATAGTTGGTATGATGCCTTCATTTCAATTATTACATCTTTCATGTTCTTCAGTTCCTTGAAGGCTTTTCTTTGATTCCTGTTCAGGGTGTCAGATTCTTTATTTGTTCCTTTGTTTCTTTCCAGCTCTCTCTGCATTCCTTTTAGAAATCCTGTTTCATTTCTACTATTAAAGATTTTAATTTAGTCGGGTGTGGTGGTGCACGCTTATAATCCCAGTACTTGGGAGGCTGAGACTGGAGGATCCAGGCTTGCGGTCAGCCTCAGTTAGTTAGTGAGGCCCTCTGCAACTTAGTGAGACCCTGCTTCAAAATAAACAATTAAAAAAAATAGAGCTAGGGTGTAGCTTGGAAGTAGAATGCCCCTGGGTTCAATCCCCAGTACTGCAAAAAAAAAAAAAAAAAAGATCTGAATTGTTCTTCTGGTAATTTCTTCCATTCTGTGTTCTTGAGTTCTGTTACTGTGGGATTGCATTAGCTCATTACTTCTTTGCAATTTTTCCTTCTCGTGATTTCCCTGTTCTTAAGTTTATATCTTTGTTGCTTTTGCAAGCTTTCTGTCAATGTATAGGTTTCTTATTTCTATTTTCTCTTTGTGACTAGTATCTTGTACTGCGTTGTGATTACTCTAGGGCTTCTTCTGCCCATTGTAACGGTGCTGTTGGTTGGTTTCAGGTATTGACTTCTAGGGTACATTTGTTGCTTCTGTTATGGGGATTCATCTCAGAGGCATGAGAAGAATAGCTTGTGGCCTCTACATTTTTGGGCCACGATGTGGGACCCATTGAGCGATTCCTTCTATCAGCTGAAGTAAGTTTATCCTTGATGTCTGGCAGTACTTTCTTGTGGTTCTCCTCTCTGGTCCAATCTCTGCAGTAGGGATTTAGAGATGTACTTTGGTTGTATTGTGTTGAGTGGTGAAGATTGGATGAGGGGGGGAAAGCCCGCAGTGATGGGTGCAGGAATAGGGTAAAGTAGAAGATATGATCCAGTGGAATAAGAGTTTGAATGTGTTAAGGTGATATATGGTAAAGATTAGAGATAGTGGATATGTGGGGGGATTCTGGTAGTCAATTTAGAGTATTTAGGTGTAGTGGTATGAAATAGTAATTGAGAGCTGCTCTGGTTCCAGAGAGAGAGTTGAGCTGAGGTGTCCCTGCCACATCCTCAAGCTTGTCATCTCAGGCATTCCAGTCACTATTGATCATGTGGGGATATGCTGCCTGATTAGTGTGTAGAATTCTGTAGTTGCTTACTCCACTTCTGGTTGCTGGGTATGCAGGATGTTGTTAGATGCCTCAGAGCTAGTAGAACCAGCTGAGACAGGGTGGCTCAATGGTGGCTGCTGCTGCTGCGTGCACGGATTCTTTTGCTCTCTCTGGTCTGCTTTCTGGGTTTTGTTCAGCTGCATTTCAATTTTGCTACTTTGTTCACTTTTTTTGCTTCTTTTTTCTTCCATCAAGAAGCTGCTTTTACAGCAGTTTTGGTTTGAGTTTTACAGTGCCTGAGATGAGATGTTTCTCTTCAGTTGCCATCTATTTTATAATCTCTATAGATTAGGAAACATTTCCTAGTTATAGAGTGAAACTTATACTGAATTCAACTTTTTTGATGTACATACAAATGTTTGAATTCTATATAGAAATCTCTTTTTAGACTTGTGTTTCTATTCTAGTATCATTTGAAAATAAGGATATGCATCATGACCAATGACATGTGAAATTATTTCTTCTAGTGTATAAATCATTTTGAAAAGAGAAATCATCAAGCTTCAAACATATTTTGCTCAGTATTTTCTTTTAAATTGTAAATGAACAAATAATGCCCAATAGTGTGGAAATGAAACAGCCAGTTCCCTGCAATTATATGAAGGAAATCCCCTGATACTCTTAACTAAAATATGGTTTAATGTTAAAAATGGAATTTCTTTTTTCATACTTTTATTAAAAGAGAGAATAAAGAGCAGAATGAAGAACATTGTTTGCATGTTAGAGGTTAAATCTATAACCAAATGAACTTGCTTACTAAAGAGTAACACAAACAAATGGAATTATAAAATGTTGTATATCTGTATATATTTATGTAAGATCTCTGAATCTTCATACAAAATTTGAGATAAAATAATGTAAATTTATTATATAATTTGTAATATCCATTCACGGTGCATTTGTTTTGAGAAAAATATAAATATGGAAAATGATTATTTCCTGATGTGTCTGTCTTAGATAATCAAGTATTACATAGAATCCTAATTATAAAATTTTGGGGATTATATACTATTGAGAATTATGTTTTAGACAATTAAAGAGAAAGTAATTTGTCATAAAGATAGACCAATACTTATATAAATATATTCTGTATTTTTACCTCAGTAATCAGTAATTTGTTATCAGAGCTGCCTTGCACATAGATACCTCAGTTTACATCTTATTTTTATGAAAAATTCATTTTGCTCAAATACTTCAATTTGCCTGGTACAAGTTTGGTATCTGGTATACTTCCATCTAATTTTCATGAACAAAAATAACTCAAGAAATTCTGTATAAGCATAACAACTAAGCAAAGAGAAAAACTCCTCAGTACTTGAAATCTGCTATGTACCAGTACATAGATTACAACCTTTTGTGGTCTATATCAAGGTTAAGAAAAATATTCAGCCATGTGTGGTGGTGCATGCATATTATCGCAGTATTTGGGAGGATGTGACGGAAGGATGGTATGCTTGTGGCCAGCCTCAGCAATTTAGTGATATTCTCAGCAACCTAGCAAGACCTTGTTTTAAAATAAAAAGGTATTGGGGTGTAGCTCAGAGATACAGCTACAGTCTGGGTTCAATCTCCAGTATCACATACATAAAAAAGAAAAATGTTTAAAATATCATACATAAGATAGCTCTTTAGTATTTAAAATAATTTCCTTGAGTTTGGAGGCTCTCAATCATTTATTGAAGTATTTCATAAGCAAGCTTTTGTGCAAGACAGCAAGAAGGTTTCACAAGATGCTATATAGCAATAGAAGAGCAAAAAAGTATGACTATAAATATAAGGTAAATATTTACACTTTATTAATTTAACCTGTAAATTTATAGATAGCCAGAATGCTTACATGGTTAAAAATAAACTTCTTAATGTAAATTATCAAGCAATTATTAATTGGCAATTAATTAAATCAAGAGATAGTAAAGAGACACTGAAATGAATTGCTAATTCCATAGTGACAAACAAAAACCAAATTCAGACTTTGCTAAGGAGAGATTTTATTTGGAAATATCTTTGCACAAGAAAGGAAAGGGCTATTGTAATAGAGAGGGAGTATCACAACGAAAAGAATGCTCTGATCCTAAGATCTATATGCATCTCAAAGGTTAAGCAGAAAGAGGACTTTCTTTTATAAGGAAGAATAAACAAGGCTCCATAGAAGCAGGTGTGAGAAAATTTGCAGGAGACTGATCTGATGGTAAAGTAAATCAAAAAACATTTTATCCTGAGGTCGGTCAGCCTGTTCTGGGAAGGGTACATTAAGAAAGGCCTTCTGCTGCATCGGGCTGGGTTGGGCCAAAGTTCAGGATCCTGGGGGAAGGAGAGGCATTTAGCAAAGATTGGTCAAGTCAAGATAGCAGCAGGTATTCTGTATAAATTGTTCAGAGGGTACAGAGAGTTCATCTAACAATTTACAAGGAAAAAAAAAAAAGAAATTTTGGAATGTCTGAGTTTGGCCTTGACAGGTAAAGAACATGGATGAGTGTTTTAAAGTCATATAGAGAGTATATTTGCTACCATAAGATACACAGAAATACAGAGTTTCTTTTCTGTATCTTAATTTTAGTTTTTTTAAAAAAATTCATTGACAAATAGTGTATATTGTGGACAACATCACATATATATATATATATATATATAGACAGCATAGTGGAAAGCCTCAAATGAGCTAATTAGTACATTCCTTCCTTGATACACACACACACACACACACACACACACACACACATATATGATTCATATATATGATTATTTTTTGTTGTTTTTGTTTTTATCATCTTTGATGAGAATGCTTAAAATTTGTTCTTTTCATATTTTTCAAAAAATTCAATATAATAGTTCTCTCGAGCTTATTTCTTATACCTTAATTGAAAATTTGTATCCTCTAAATAAATATTTTCTTTTTTTAAAAATACATTCATAATTCATACTCATGTTCATCATAGTGCAATTCACAATAGCCATTTTACAGAATCAGCCTAGGTGTCTAGCAGCAGAAAAATGGATAAAGAAAATATGGCATAGATACGCAAAAACTCAAGCTGGGTGTGGTAGTGCACACCTATAATCCCAGTACTTGGGAAGTTGAGAATATGTGTGCATAGACCATGTTCAGAGCAGATGGCAGCACATTTATGCACAAGAAATACAATATTTTCAATGAAAAATTGGAATTTATAGCAAGTACAAAACTACAAGGTGTCTGACAAATACTTCCTGAGTTTTTATGGTTTTCCTCCTGTTGTGGTGTGTGTGTATGTGTGTGTGTGTGTGTGTGTGTGTGTGTGTGTGTGTGTGTGTGATACTAAGGTTTGAACTGAGGGTCATTAAACCTCTGAGATATAACCCCAAATTCTTTATTTAGAAACAGTATCTCCCTAAGTTGCTGAGGCTGGTTAAGAACCTGTTTATCCTCCTGTCTCAGCCTCCCAAGTATTGGGATTATAGGCACGCACTACCATACCTGGCCTTAATTCTTTTTTTTTAATATAAAAATTAACTTTTATTAACAATTCACAAAATTATAATTATCATCTCATTTAGTTAGGAAAATAAGTGATGTGAAATTTATACTATTCCTTAAACTCAAAGCATCTTTAAATTCAAAGCTTCTTTAACAAATTACAAAATTCTGAAAAAAATGCTGTGACCATTATTATTATTTAACTTGGATTTCTAATGCATGTAAAGATTTTCCTGCCCATTGTTTATTTATTGTTTTTTTTTTAAATTTTTCAGCACGGATTTTTATACATTTCTTGAGTAAAACAGGGTTACATAGACATTTATGACATATCAATCATTGTCAGAACACAAATAGCACCACTTCTTCATTTCACACATTCTTAACATAGCCTGGTAAAGCAAACTTTCTAGAGTCATAAATCCATAATCCTTTAGGGTCATATAGTTACTTTCTAAGAAGTCGGAGGGTCTTTCATCTACGCATCCTAGGTGCAATCTCCAGACTTTGAGACGCCAATGTAGCTGTAGCCTCTAAATATTTTCACAAACTCTTTATCCCCACCTTTGGCTCCTTGTAACCAGAGAATTTTAAAATTATCTATTGTTCAGAACTACAGAGCTAAGTAAAAACTAAAATATTGTCCAAAATTTTTCTTGTAAAAATCTACATCATATGAACTTTATTTTAATTTAGCTATTGTATTGATTAATTATGATGTTCTAGTAGAACATAGTAGTTATTGAGATAGAGTAGTTTTACTCATTTACATTTTCTGCATGAAACAAACAAAAATAATCTATCATTTGATGACATTTTACTAAGCTAGAATAAGAAAATTTGAGTACATATGATAAAGGATACCTTAGGTTGAGCAGATCTAAGATAGACTGAAATGGATAAAATTATAGGGAACAGGGGTATATAAAGAATGTCAGACATATAAACTAGAATTCCTAAAGACTGATAATTCAGAGATAGCATGGGCCATTAACCCACGGGAATATGAAGTATCAGAGGAAAAAAAATATCAAAGAATTAATAAAGAAGAAAAGTGACAAGTGAGGTAAGAGGGATAGAGATGAATCAGATAATCAAATGCTTCAAATTCTTTAACATATCTTTATTGAACAGATACAATAGGGTCATATTAAGATTCTGGACACATCATTCTAGTGGACAGATTGTCCATATCACAAGATGCTCTAATTAGCAGTCTTAGCAGAGAAGCTAAGAACTGAATGGACTTGGACACTGAACACTCTTCTCACTCTCTAGATGGAAGGAAAAAGGTATATTCATAAATGAAGCTTGGAAAGACTTTTGACACCCATAAATGCGTCTGTGGATAAATAGAGGAATTTGTGTTTCAAAGCTATCAGTATAATTTTTCAATATATTTAAGTACTTTTTTGTGTTACTGGGGATTGAACTCAGGAGCTTTCTACCTCTGAGCTACACTTACAGCCCTATTTTATTTTATTTTTATTTTGAAATAGGGTCTCACTAAGTTTCAGAGGGCCTCGTTAAGTTGCTAAGGCTAGCTCTAAACCATGCCTGGCTTATTTAAATACTTTTAATAAAAAACTTTACCAACTGAATAAATAAGATTCTGACCACATTGAGGCTATAGTAGAGTAGAGAATATATTAGAAAAAGAGAAGACTAAAGGTAGAAATAAAAAACAACAAGATATTTCAGAGTCTAGGTGTGTTAGTCTAGGCTTTCCAGAGAAACATAACTATATAACTAGCAGAATTTGTGTGTGTGTGTGTGTGTGTGTGTGTGTGTGTGTGTGTGTGTGTGTAACCAGCTTAAGAAACACAGAGACTGACATTCCAAGATCTATGGTCAGCAAGTCAGCAGACAAGAAGAACTAATATGTGGCTGATTCCAAGTCAGAAGTCTGAAGACCCACAAGAGACAATGATGTAAGCTCCAGTCTGAAAATTAGCAGTCACTTGACCCCAAAAGAGCCAATCTTTCTGTGTGAAGGCTGAAAAGAACTAATGTCTCAGTTCATTCAGGTTGGAAGAGTTCCCTCTTAGCCTTTTTGTTCTAGTCAGTTCTTGAATTAATTGAATGAGACCCATGCACATTTTGGAGGAAAACTGCTTTATTTATCTACTGATGCAAATTTTAATCTCATCCTAAAACACCTTTAGAGACAATCCCAGAATAGTATTTGAGCTAATGTCAAATGTCTGAGTGTCTGTTGGCCCAGTCAAGCTTGTACATCAAATTAAAACATTCTACAAGACAGTTGATAATAACATTGGACTTGGACCATTGGTAAAGTGGGCGGATGGTATTTATGTCATGGAGGTGCATAAAAACAATTATAAAGAATACAAACTAAGTGAGAAGTAGATTCATGACAGATCAATGACAGGTTTTTTTTGTTTGTTTGTTTTGTACGTAAGTGTTACAAAGAAGAAGAGAGATCACAATGAAGATTGACACAGGAAAGAAAAACAAGGACGGTATCAGTCATGGACATTGACCAAGTAAGATTCTTTAAAAAGGTAGTTAATGACATCAAGTTCCTGTGTAAGTCAAGGAAGACAAAGATTAAAATGTATAATTTTTTAAATTTAGCTATAAGGCAGGCATTGGAGACCTTATAAAATAAAATATTGGTGAACTGATTAAGCCAGAATTCAGATGAGATTATCTTGAACTAGGAGAGAAGTTGATAAAAAAATAAATACAAAAACAGCGAAATGGAGGCACTGTGAACAAGCTGTTCACAATATTTGGCAAAGAAGAGAAGATGAGACAATGATCTTCAATTTGTGAAGGTCATGGGACAAATGAAACTGTTAAATGAGATGCAACATTCGAAGAAAGAGATGCTGGTTTTGACTACTGAGAGTTTTTCAAACGTAATCTGTTATCAGTTACCTGCATTTAAGATGAAAGTGGTAGAGCTGAAATATATAAATATATAATTATTTCTAAAAGTTAGTTTGTATAAATTGCCCATACAATTTCATATTTTGTATGACTTCAAATGCAGAAGGTAAAGACATTTAAATAGGGAAAAGTGCTAATAGATTTCTGCCCATTTTAATCCTGTGCCATATTGTTGCTTCTTTTCTGTGATCTAACCACATGACCATTATGTAGTTTCTATAGCTTGGCAAAATCCTTCACACCATAGGTAATTTTCTCAAGATGTTCCCTAAAATGGTTTCAAGAACACTACCCCATCTCTATTGTATCACTTTTGTATAACTAATGCCTGCTATTTTTTAGGGCTCAGCTTGTATTAATTTTTTTTATTACTATGAAAAATAACAGGCTTACTATATAAAGTGAAAGCTTACTGAGCTCACCCTTCTGGAGGTACAGGGTATAGCACCAGCATCAGCTCTGCCCTGGTGAAGACCAGATGGTGGGTGGCATCTCAGTGGTGGGAATACTAGTGGGAAAAAGAGATCACGTGACTAAACAGGAAGCAAGAAAGATAGGAACAGGCTTGCTTTTGTAACAACTCACTCTTAGAAGAACTCAGGGGTGTCAGGAAAGCTGCCTTAATCCCTCTGAGTCAAACTCCTTCAAAGACCTTAGCTCCTCCCACTTGGCCCCATCTCTTAAAGGTTCTCTGCCATCACCCAACACTACCCCCTGGGAACTAAACTTCTAACACATGAACCCTTGATGCACAAACCAAATCCAGGCAAAAGCACAGATTGTTGGTCACCATTTACTTAGAAGTTCTATTGACCTCCCTTATTAAAATAACATCTGATAAATACTATTGCATCATTCAGTGTCTCTTCTCTCAGAAAGTTCTTATCTTTTTCCTTTTATTTGCTAGATGGTTCTTTGATTGATGCTAATTTAGTCCACTAGAGCATAACCTTTATTATTTTTCCCCTTTCATTTTCTCCTTTCATTTATTTCAATGATTTTTTTCTCCTTTCATTGTTGTGTCCACATCATCTACCAGCCCCTAACAAAAATCAGATGCTCAGCAAGTATATATAAAATGAGTAAATATACAAAACTAAGTTGAACACACTTAGCTAAAAATTGGAAATGTATGTGATAAGCAGGCTAATAAAATCCATAACTGTCCTGATATATAGTAACAATTTCACTTAAAAGATGATAGTCATTTTTATAGATTGGAACATTTGTATTCTTTGTTATTATACTAAATGTCATACAAAATTTCTAATTGATGCTTATTTGGGGAACATCAACTTAAACAAGCTTTCATTCCTTTTGAGTTTCTCTAAAGCATTTTAAAGTTATTGAAATTTTAATTTTGAGGGAAGCTAAATGAAAGAATCCCAGAGATACTATGAAATGCAACATATAATGCCTAGTAATTTGCTTCAAGTCATTCTGAATCATCTAATATAAGTTGAAGTTGAGAGGATTGTATAGAAAAATATTTACTCAGGAAGATGGCCGCATACTTGATAAGCAGCTAGTGAATGACATTTATAAATTTTCCTAGAAATGAACAGCAAATGTAAAATCATAGAACCACAGACTAACAGATTTTTAGGGAGACTTATGACATCATTGAAACTGTCTTGGTACATATCTACCTTGTATTTTCTTTTGCACTAATCCTCAGTGCTTTATACAGAAGCCAATTTAATAAAATCCTGAATTGTCAAGAAGTTCTTTCCTGCTGAGTAGGTAGCACTGTAATCCCAGAATTTGGGAGGCTGAGAGAAGAGGATTGTAAGTTCCAGGCCAGCCTCAGCAACTTAGCAAGACCTTGTTTCAAAATAAAAAGGTGAAAAGGGCTGTGGGTATAGTATGTAGATAGAGTGTCCCTGGATTCAGTCTCTAGTAACAAACAAAGAAACAAAAAGTTTTTTCTATATTGATCCCTTTGAAATGCCCACTTTTTTTTTTTTTTTAATCCAAGTTACCTTCCAAGACATTAAACAAAGTCTAAGCTTTCTTCCATCATTCTTCACATGTTTCAAGACCTCTTCATTTTTCTTTTAGGGGTAAATATACCTGTTGCAGTTCATGGTTTTCAAACTGCCTATAACAAAAGTATTCTTGTTATGACGTTTTTTATCATTTCAGTGTTTTTATATCACATTAATTGTCTTTCATAGTTTTGTTTGTTCTACATATATTCATGGCAAATATTCTTCATTTATAAAATGTATTAAGAAAAATAAGCAGATTAAAACAAAGAAAGAATTATGTGAATCACTGATAGACATCTCAATTTTCACAAATTTGTTACATTATATTTTTGGAAAATATTCCTCTGCAAAAACTTAAACATGCTTAAAAACATTTGAAAAATACTAATTTTATACACAGAGCTCATATTTTGAGAAAAATATAGAAATAGCTGAAGACCAAAAACAGGCTGTGAAACAAAATAGAACAAGCTAACAACTCATTGGCTACTGTTGTATGTGGTCAAGTGTTCAGTCCCTTCGGTAGATAAGTGATGTTATGTTTTAAAAGTAATGTACCAACCTAAGTCAAAAACTTATAATTTTGAGGTGGAAGGAAGGTACCTTAATACAAGAAACTTAAAAAAAAAAAAGAAAAAAAGGTCAACTTTAATTACTGCTAAGTGAATGTGCATTAGAGAAAATATATGCAGAGGCAAAAGATGAAGACAGCCATGCCTGACTCCTGGGCTCCAGGAATACAAAAAGAAAAAAATTGCTCCTACTTGACTATTGATAGCCACACAATGTCAGCTTAGGTCTTAATTAGCATTATTTGCATGACCTTATAAATTCAGATAGAGAAATCACTATTAAATAGCTTTAGATGCTTAATAATACTTATGTGCCTTATGACATAAAACTTAAAATATTTATTGAAGGAAATAAATGTACTCTAAAATAAAAAGTCCAGACTATCTTGATTGATAACTTTCCATTGAATAGGAGCTTATATTTAAAAATAACCAAAATACAATATAAGAAAAATATGTTAGAAATACTAAACAGCAGAATTTGGCTATCAGAAAAATTAGATGATGGGAACCAAATGTGAAATGTAGCTATCACAAGAATGTGGGAAAATTGTACGTTACTATACTAAAAACAATATATTTAAAAAAGCATGGATTCTCAAACTCTAAGAAGTATATTCATTAGAATAAAAATCTCAATACTTTCATTGAAGGGCTAATATGGTAACTCGAATTCAAGGATCAGCTAACCTGTAACTTAAAATGAAAGAATATAAGAAAGTTTAGATTTTCCCAACAGAGGGTATTTCTAACCTTCAACTCTACAACAAATGAATTTCTAGCCTTGGACTTTAGGAGGAAGAACATGAAGCCCTGAGGGAAGATATTTCTGCTGAGAGAGAATGAAAATAAGTAAACATGAAATAAAAACTGTTGTATAAAGCAATAATCATGAGCCTTCAAGGAGGTAAAGTGAAAGAAAATGGCTTAAAATATTACGTAATAATTCCACATGGAATGCAAAGGAATAATCTGAGAAAAAAATTTCCATGGTGTTCATATTGTCTTGAAGGTGATGGAGCTATTTAGCTACTTCTAAATACTTAAAACACAGGAATATCCAGTGCAATAATAGCTATAGGCATTAACTTCTGAACATGAGGTTTTTTTAGAAGAAGCAATATGAAAGAGATAGAAGAGCTAGGTGCCGTGGCATATGTCTGTAATTCCAGTACTTGGGATGTTGAAACAGGAGGATTGCAGGCTAGAGGCCACCCTAAGCAATTTAGCCAGATCCTCAGTAACTCAAGACCCTGACAAAATAAAAAATAATAATAATAATAAAAAATAAAAAGTGATGGAGTATGTGGAAGTTTAGCTCAGAGGTAGAATGCTACTAGAATGCTACTAGATCTAATCCTGAGTACCAACAACAGAGAGAGAGAGAGAGAGAGAGAGAGAGAGAGAGAGAGAGAGAGAGAACCAGTATCTTCACCATTACAAACAAATACAAGGCAATGTAAATGTGAAATGATTGATAAATCATGAACTATTTTTCCCCCACTGGGTATACCACAGTTTACAAAGCAATGTCATCTATATTTTTCTCTTTTTTTTTTTTTTTTTTTTTTTTGTGGTACTGGGGATTGAACTCAGGGGCATTCTACCTTTAAGCTATACCCCCAGCCCTATTTTTTATTCTTTAGTTTGAAACAGGATCTCATTAAGTTGAGGAGGGCCTCACTAGGTAGCTGAGGCTGGCTGTGAACCTGGATCCTCTGGTCTCAGTCTTCCAAATGCTGAGATTACAAGCATGCGCCCAGCTTTATATTTTTCTCATTTAATCCTTATGAAATTTTGATTAAACCAGATGTGTGGCACACACCTATAATCCTAGTACTTGGGAGGCTGATATAGGAGGATCACAGGTTTGAGGCCAACCTTAGCAACTTAGGGAGATTCTCAGCAACCTTGCAAGACCCTGATTAAAAACAAAAAATGAAAAGAGCTGGGGGTGTATCTCAGAGGTAGAATGCTCCTGGGTTCAACCTCCAGTTAAAAAAAAAAAAAAAAAAAAAGAAAGGGAGAAAAAGAAAGAAACTTTGATAGTATGAAAGAAGTCATTTGTTTATGTTTTACAGACAAATGATTGAGTTATTCTTTTTTAATTTTAATTTATTCATGCAATTGATTGCTAAAATTAAAGACTAGCATAAATATTCATATCCATGCCTTGTAGGTTAAGCACTTTTTCCATTTTAGCTGAGTCCATCGGTCATTTAAACAATCATGAATATGTGGATCATGTTAAAACCCACTTTACAAAATTGCATGAGAAGAGGGAGCTGCTAGACTCCCTGCTGACATCACTTAGCACTATGCTTTGCCATTTCTCTCTGGAAAAGGAGGCAAGTTTAAGTCTAGGCAGCGGCTGCTGCTTTGGGTAGCTGTGCTTCTTACAGAGATTACTTGTTATTAAGTAGTCATAAAATTAGTTTAATATGCTATTCCAGAATTTGGCCAAAAGTCAGCCACAAGCTATCTTATATTTCGAGAATCTGTCCTTCATTCACCTGCCTCCCATTTGAGTAATACAAAAATTGCCTTTTCTCTCATCTTCTTTTTTTTTTTTTTGCGGTACTGGGGATTGAACTCAGGGGCATTCTACCTCCGAGCTATACCCCCAGCTCTATTTTTTATTCTTTATTTTGAAACAGGGTCTCACTAAGTTGTAGAGTGCCTCACTAGGTAGCTGAGGCTGTCCACGAACTCGGATCCTCCGGTCTCAGCCTCCCAAATCTCAGCTGGGATTACAAGCGTGCACCACCACGCCCGGCTCTCTCTCTCATCTTCTAAAATCCTTAATTTAAAAAATATCGTATTTCATAATGATATATCCATATGTGAAAGTAATAATAAGTAATAATACATGGGACAAGTACGAAACATGAAGAATAAAAAAAAAAGCAACATTTGTGGGGAGGCCAGCGAGGCCCAACGGGCTGGGGCTGGGGTGAGACGAGGAGAGACATTTACCAAGTATGGTGTGCATGTATGATTGTCTCACTTTGAATCTCTTATGAATAATTATAATGTGCCAATAAAAGTATACAAAATAAAGGATTGCTAACAGTATATTAAAAAACTTCTAAAGTCATTTAAATTTTTTAATTACAATGAACACATAAATTGTACAAATGAATGTGATTCATTATATTTCTGTCCATGCATAATCTTGCATTGATCACACCTTCATTCTTCTTCAGTCCTCACCACCTTTTTTCTCAGCACTTTCCCAGTTCCTAGCAGTTCTTAGTGGTCTGTCTTCTACTTTCAGGTTGTCTGTTTTGTTTCATATTGTTTTGGTTAGCTTCCACATAGGGAAGAGCATACGCAGGCACTTGTCTTTCTGGGTCTGGCTTATTTTGCTTAACATGCTATCCTTCAGTTGTCTATTTTCCTGCAAATGACAAGATTCCATTCTTCATCATGGCTGAATAATATACCACTGTGTTCATATCCCCTATTATCTTTACCCATTCTTTTGTCGACAGGCACATAGGCTGATTACATTTCTTAGCTATTGTTAATAATGTTGCAATAAACATAAGCATGTAAATATTTATTTTGCATATATTTTTATTTCATTCCTTTGGATATATAGGAGTGCAATAGCTGAAATTGTATGCCAGTTCTATTTTTAGTTTACTGAGGAACTTCCATGCTATTTTCCATGGGGGCTGTACTAATTTACATTTAAATTAATAGTATATTTATAGGATTTCCTTATCTGTGGAGATGATATCTCACAGTTTTGTTTTTCCATGACAGCTAATGATATTGAACATTTTTTCATTTATTTATTGACCATTTTCTTTCTTCTTTAGATCAGTATCTATGTAGATTATGTTATCACTTTCTAAACTTGGATTACTTGTTTTGGTTACTTTTTGAGTTCTTCATATATTCTGGATATTAATCTATCAGAAGAATGGCTGGCAAATATTTTCTTCCATTCCACAGGTTGCTTCTTCACTCTTAATTATCTCCTTTCCTGTAAGATCTTATGAAAGTATATAGAGACTTAAAATTCACTGATAATCATTAAATGTTCTCTTGTCTTTTTATTCTTCAATATCCAATTTGCAATTGATTCTTCTCTGAAGTTCAGAAGAAAATAAAACAACACTTTTCTTTTCTTCTTTATATTTTGTACTTGTGCCATGTATTATTAACTCTGTCATCTTTCTCTTTTACCACAGAATAAAACAAACATCAAAACAGACAAAGCAAAATGCAAAAACTAGTTGCCTTTAGAAGTTTTTACTATGTTACTTTCAATTTTACTATTCTATTAGTTTCATTTACACTTCTTGTTCTGCTATTCTTATGCATATAATACTTTTAATGTTAAAATGAGTTTAGTACAAAGAGTTTTCTTTCTTCTACTAACAGAAAATACTTAAAATTTGTCTGCATAACATTTTTATAAAATAAATGATCATTTTGTTCATCACTATATGAAGTAGGGAAGTTTAAGTTTTAAAATATTCTAGAAGTTAGACCCATTCAAAGAGATGATATAGAAGTCTCTAATATGATATTATTAGATTTAAGTGCTGTTTTTATTTATTTGTTATTAGGTTTATGATCTTGAAACTTATTTTTTATTTTGAAACAGGTTCTCACTAAGTTGCTGAGGGCCTTGCTAAATTGCTAAGGATGGCCTCAAACTTATGATCCTCCCAAGTTATGGGATTATAGGCATGCATCACCATGCTTGGCTTTTAAACTTTTGAAACCATTTCTGTATTTTTTTTGTTGATGCTGCCAGTAAAATGGAAATAGTAACTATCTCATGTTAAGTCGAAAAATTGAAATACTTATTTTTTTTGAAATTGTGATCATCTTTTTTGTATATATTCTGATAAAACAAAGGATGCAAGTATGTTCCTGTTAATTCTCTAACTTCTAAAACCATATTCATAGTTAATCATTTATCAAGTAGTTATCATATTCCAAGCAGGTAGTGCGGGCTGTGCTTGACATGTGTTAAACAACTTTATCATCACAAGGATCCTGTGATCTGGTATTGTTTTTATTACTATTATGGTTTAGAGATGAGGAAACTAGAAAATCACTATATGACATGTATTATGATAGGCTAGGTATTTTAGTAGATAACTCCTTGACTATAAGTAACCTAGTAGCTCTCAAATCATCTCTCCCTCATGGCCCAGTGTGCAATGCAGCTCTGTTTCACATGGCCACTCAGGGACTGTGGCTGACAGAAGCTCCATTCTCTTGCAGCTTAACCTCTTGTTGACACTACAAAATGACTCTCCTGTCCACTCTCATTGGCCAGAACAAGACCATCTGTAATCTGAGAGAGCCTGTGAAATCCCGAGAGCTTGCTGAGGTTACAGGCGCACCACTGTCTCTGTCTGAGGTTAGAAGGGTTAGGATTCAGATCCTATTGCCTGCTTTTTGAATCCCCTTAGCTGAGCTGTTGTAGTCATTCCTAGAATAATTTCACCAATGTAGTACGTGTTCATGACTGAAGCTGCTCGCTTTCACCAAAAATATGTTTAGTTTTCTTCCTGAGTGCACAGATAGAATCGCACATCTTAACCGTGAGATGTGAGAGGTGGCATGCACTGCTCCTGGACAACAGCTTACATAAGGCAAGGATGTTCCTTGGGCCTCCTTTCACTTCTGGACTCTGGACACACTCTATGACAGCCCAAGGGCAGGGCTCAGGTATAGAGTAGAGCACCTGTGCTCCTGGATTCTGGGACAGTCATCTGGGGACTGGACATGCCGAATTTGGAGCGTTTTGAGGGAACTTCTCTGTGAGCACTCTTATTTTTATTTAGGCCATTTTACCTTTGGGTATATTTGTCCCAGATTACTTTGCATATCATTATTGAGCATCTTAAAATTGTTGACATATGGTTATTTTTGACCTTCAAAACAAAATTTAAAATAGTTTAATTAAATAATATGGGTGTCAAACATTTTAAACAATTTTTTTTCTGGTTAAAATATGGTATTTGGTTTTTGCATTTTTGGGAAATATATTATACTGAAGTTGTTATTATATTGATTACAGAGAATATTTCCTCTTTTATTAAAATGAACTCCAGAAGTACATGTCCCCATTCTTTCAAGATTTTATGTATTTTGAAATGAACTGTGATGTCTTCATTTTTATTAGGTTTTAGTTCCTTTCAGT
Organism: Graphiurus murinus; assembly: GCA_004027655.1. Lineage (NCBI taxonomy): Eukaryota > Metazoa > Chordata > Mammalia > Rodentia > Gliridae > Graphiurus > Graphiurus murinus. The sequence goes on along the minus strand of PVLC010001284.1, from coordinate 64,594 downwards.
GTTTCTATTACATATGAATTCAAAACCACGACTTCCTCAACACTTACTGCTTAGTTCTTAGACCTACCTGTTGGCTTCCTTTTTTTTCCCCCCAAGTTCTTTTCACCATTCATGTATCTGTTCTTATGAGTTCATTAACTATTATTTCCATCTTAGTAGGAGCTTTCTTGATATATACAATAATGTTTTTCTTCCTCTTATTAGAAATTATTTTTTGTATAAGTTTCATTCTTATAGTCTCTGTAGTTATGATTTCCACCCTATATAAATTCAATATTATCCATTTGATATTTATTCTTTATCTCTTGTTAAATTTTTATGCTAGTTTTCTTATTACTTGTATTCTTATATTCATTATTTACATCCAAAGGCATATGCCACATCATTATTTGTGAATTATTAGTGATTTTAAATTTAATTATTGGATTTTTACCAAATAGCTTTTGATGCAAATTTATTCTTTAATTTATATCCAGTTTGATAATTTCTTCTCTGGCATATGTCCATTCTCCCCAGCATGTTCATTTCAAAGTTCTCATGATTAGAAGACAGATTGTTATTCAATACAAGTGTGATTATTCTATAGAGTTTTCTCTAAGCTTGAGTTTATATAACTGTTATAGATTGAAATAAATACAACCATCAGATCATTTTCTTATTTCCCTTACTTTTTAAAATCAGACTTTTTTTTTCCTTCTTTTTTAGTACTGAGGATTGAAAGTCTGAGCTATACCCCAGTCCTTTTTATTTTTTATTTGGAAACAGGGTCTTGCTAATTTGCTGAGGGCCTTGCTAAATTGTTGAGGCTGGCCTTGAATTTGTGTTCCTCCTGTCTCAGCCTCCTAAATACCAAGATTATAAGTATGCTTTATCAAACTTGACTCAAATAAGACTTCTGGGAAGAAGAAAGGATGAAAATTCAACTTGAGCTATCTGGTGCTTCAGTGTCATTTCTAGATTAAGTAAAAATCCCAAGACAAAAAATACAACTCCCTCAATAAAATTTTATTGAATTACTTTTAATTAGAATACTTCTTAATTCTTCTAAAATATTTTTTGGACAGAATACTACCTATGACCTCTTTTATTATTTTTCTATAATTACTCTTCATAGTAAAACAGTACAGGAATTAGCAAGTAGAAAGCATCTGTAATTCAATTCATTATGTGATTTTTTTCCCTTGTTTATTAAGCTTCTATGAAATTAAGTAAAATGAAAATTCTCAGAAACTTGGTCTACAAAGCCAGCTGGCCAGGGAGAAGACCTTACCAAAGGGCACATCTAGATTTTCTTGTACAGATTGTGTGCGTTGCCATGATTGCCCCTTAATCAGCCACATCAGTGGGAGAACATTTTCAAAATGGCTGAGCAGATCTAGCTGATGAAGACTATTTTCTGAAATAAATTTGCCAAACTAAACCATTTTTCCCTCTCTGAAGCCAATTTTTATATCCATCCACACCATCTGTTCCTCATGAAAATGGAAAATTAGCTTCATGTTGACCTGGCATCCGTTAGTACCATTATCTCTGACTATTTCATTAAAAAATGTTGGGATTTACTCCACTAAAATATACCACTAGTATTTTATTTTTAAATAAACAAATCACTAAATCATCCTTGTGCTTTATCATGCCATTTCTCTCTTCAACATGAGATAAATTTACTTATTTCCATGGTCATATTTAAGACTTGTTCTATCGGTGGCATTATTTATTCTATCCCCATGTTTTCTGGGAACCCTGGAATCAATTCCCTTGAAGCCACACTTAATAAAACTGATCACAATTTGTTTTAGGTTTGAATTAAGAATGGACAACTTGTAGCCAGGCATGGTGACACATGCTTGTAATCCCAGCATTTGGGAGGCTGAGACCGGAGGATCCAGGTTCACAGACAGTCTCAGCTACTTAGTGAGGCCCTCATGCTGAGACCATGTTTCAAAATAAAGAATAAAAAATAGGGCTGGGGATATAGCTTGGAGGTAGAATGCCCCTGAGTTTAATCCCCAGCACTGCAAAAAAAAAAAAAAAAAAAAAAAAAAAAAAAAAAAAAAGAATGGACTAGTTGTAAAGTATTGTATTTTAATTAATTTGGATAAAAATAGTTTGTATTTTTCCATGAAGTTAGCAAAAGCTACCCAAAGAACATAACAGATTGTAATAAAATATCTAACATTTGTGAATGAATTATATTAACTTCATTTCACTTTTTAGTTGGATTTGATCTTTTAGAGCTGTGTTTAAATAATCAGTCATATTAGAATAGGAAATTTGTAACTGAAATATGATATAAGCATTCATATTTCTATGAAAATATAACTAGCACTTTGAATGTATACAGGGATTATTAGCACTTTAATAGAAATTCTCATGAAATTACTTTTCATGACCTTTCAATAGTACATATAAAGTAATTTTTTTCAGAAGAAATATGTTGGCACTTCTCATTAAATTTCAAAGAATATTTGTTAAATATGTGAAAATTTAAAACAAAGATCTAAGCTACATTAAGACAATAATGAAACATTGATGACCTGTATTGAAATTGTCATATACTGAGAATGAAAAAAAAAAGTCATTTATGCAAAGAATAAGGGAAAGGAGGGTACTTCACACTAGATCCATTTGTTAGGATGAGATTTATATGGACAGGAGATGTTTAGTCAGCAAGTAAAGGAAATGGTCCTAGGTAGTCAATCTCCATGCCTGTCCAACAGAATTGTTGTCATAGCTTTTCGAATAAAAAGTATGTCCACACACAGGTAGAAGATGATGGCAAGAGGCCTGGACTAGCTTCCAGGATGTCCAGGCATATGACCTGCCAGGCACATAGCAAAGAGCGCCCCATGTTATGGGAAGGGTAACGAGTCTCTTTAAGGGGTAAGGGACAGGTAGATTATAGCTCAGGAGCCTGTGTTTTCAGAAAAACAACACTAAATTTGTGATAGGAAGTAGGAGTAGAAAAATTACAGTGTTTACTTGCCACTTGGGAATCAGAAACAAGAATGTCCTTTTTCTTTTTTTTTAATCATAATATGCTTTTATTGGTGCATTATATTTTCACATCATAATGTAACTCATGTTGACAATGATATACATGCACACAGCAGTTGATGCCTTCCCATATCCCCTTTTCCCAACACAGAGAACTGAGATTGATGTTGGTATATTCACATATGCACACAATAGTAGATGGTAGTATTTCCATTGATGAACTTTAGCCTTTCCCTTTCCTTTAGATCATCTCCCTGGCTCCACTGAGGTTTCTCTTCCATTATTAAAGGTCCCTTTGGTATCCCAATTATTCCCTAGCATGAGCATATTAGAGAAAACATATGACCCTTCACTTTTTGTGACTGGCTAATCTCACTTAACATAATGTTCTCCAGGTCCTTCCATTTTCTTGCAAATGACATAATTTTGTTCTTCTTTATTGCTGAGTAGAATTCTGTTATGTGTATATCGCATAATTTTGAAATCCATTCATTTGTTGATGGGCACCTAGGTTATTTCCATAATTTGACTATTGTGAATTGTGCTGCTATGAACATGGGTATGCATATTTTATTGTAGTTCTCTGATTTCAGCTCCTGTGGAAACATACCCAGGAGTGGTATAGCCAGATCATATAGTGGATCCATAGAATGTCCTTTTTCTAAGTCATTCTACCTCTAATGATTGATTCCTGGATTTATTTCACATCTTTGAAATGATTTTTTTCTTTCCTTCCTAGTTTCTCATGTGTTTTTAGTCCCTCAATTTTATTCCCAAATCACAAAAGTAAAACATCATTAATTTAGAAAACTTAAGACAACTCAGAAAAGTATAAATGAATTCAATATTCAAGCAACGGCTATTTCCAGAAAAAAATCTTCTCTTTAAGATAACTTTATTTATACCCTCTCTTCTGTTCTCCATTAATGCTTTATCAACATAACACTGCCATTTCACAAGGTACTTTGTCTGGTTTAATATGTATGTAACTTTCTATCCACATATGTAGCTGGAAGAACATTCTTATATTCTCTTCATTGGGCTTTCTTCCTTTAGACAATTTATTTTATAGATTATTGAAGATATTTAAATATTAATAGAACAAATATGTATTTTATGTATCATTTTTTATAAGCTACAAAACATTTATTACATTATTATCATAGGAAATGTATCACTAAAAGATATACTATTTGTATTTCTCTGATGAGCTGTCTGATATCATTAAAAAACACCAAGAATAAAATGTTGTGTTTTTGGAAATCAAATCATGTGCATAAAAAAAATTCAAATTAGTCCACTTCTAGCACTTTCCCAGTAGAGTCACAATCCCCACTGCCTTGAGCCTCTTGGCATGATGGTGAGTCTGCGATTATGTCACAATCCAAGTTCATGTTTACTGTCATAGAAACCAACGATGCACCATGCCAGACTGAACCTAATCCCTATAGCTGATGACAAAGTGTATTAGTCGAATTGTTTCTGTAATATATTAAGACAACTGAAGTGGCTGAAATCTGCACTAACTTCTCTCATAGTAGTGGAAGTTAGAATTCTAAAATCATGTTGTTGGCAGAGTTGTGTTCCTTCTGGAGATTTCATAAGGAGAAGCCATTTCCTTGTCATTTTCAATTACCAGAGGCCACCTTTCTTGTCTTGTGACCCCTTTCTCCATCTTCAGAGTACATGGCTTCTGCTTTTTCCTCAACCATAACATCTCTTTTTAATTTCTGAAATGAACTCTGCTACCTTCTTTGCATAAGGGCTCTGTGATTACACTGGACTCATTTTAATAAACCAGTATGATTTTCTCACCCCCCCCCAAGTCCTTAACTAAATCACATCTATAAAGTCCCTTTTGGATATAATTTCACTTATTCATATTTCACTGATTTTTATGTGGATATCTTTGGAGATTTTAGTTATCTTACCAAAACATAGAATATGCAAGTTTATCACTTGGCCTTTTTAAAACACAAATATATGAAAAGAATAAAACTCAAACTGAAAAATAACATAAACAAAAGCCTTTACACGTCTAATATCCTGAGGTATTCTTTGCCTTTGAAACTAGATTTAAAAGTTCTTATAGTACAAATTACACAACCTATATTACAGAAGTTCTGCTCTTCATGAAGATAAAAATGACCTTTTAGAGAGAAACAAATCTTTGGAAGAAAGAATGTATACTAAGTGTATCTATATTAAATACTCACCACATGCAAAATACTTGAAAATTTATTTTACTTTGAATCACTTTGATGAGAAACATTTTATCATCATTATTAATCATGAATAAAAATAATCATAAGTTAGCTAAAATTCTGTCCCAAGTCATGTAAAAATGTATTGCTGGAATGTCACATTAAACACAAAAAGAAACTCAGAAGAAAGCGGGCGTGGTGGCGCATGCTTGTAATCCCAGTACTTGGGAGGCTGAGACAGGAGGATCCAGGTTTGAGGCCAGCCTCAGCCACTTAGTGAGGCCCTCTGCAACTTAGTGAGACCCTGTTTCAAAATAAAGAATAAAAAAATAGGATTGGGGATGTAGCTCGGAGGTAGAATGCCTCTGGGTTCCACTCCTAGTACTGCAAAAAAAAAAAAAAAAAAGAAACTCAGAAGATGTATAAATGTCAAAAGCAATAAAACCTACACATCTATAGGAACTAGAAATAAGGGAAATGAGGCATAAAGGAAAAGTTCTAAGTAGTGCTTTTAAGCATGAGGGGGGATTTAAGGTGGGAAGGCAATTTGACAGACATATATTTATGTTTTCTATTTTGATGTTAGTTGAATTACTTATGGAATCTTCCAACAATACCTTTAGACAGTAGTCTTGAATGATTCTCAGCCAGCATCCCAGCTTACCTTCCTGTACCCATCTACTTCACTTCAGAAGCTGGAAAAGCTAAAACAACTTTTCTGAAAGTTCTCATTTCTACCATTTTGGTATAAATTAGGCACCTCCACTTAGACACTCTTTTATGTGAGAAATGCACAATTTGGGTGGGTGAGGAGACCATCTTTCCACTGACTGGCTCTTCCTCCTGTCAAGCTTAGTTGTAAAGACATGGGTTTTTCTCCAGTCATCTAGTGTCTAGATTCCCTGTGTCAAGAGGAGAGGGCACAAGTACAAGTGGGGATAACCCCTTGATGTGTGGATTATAGCTGTAGCCAAGTTTCCTAACAATTCTTATGGTGATTTCTAGAGTCTTAGCCTTCAGCTAGTTATTAGCCTCTCTAGCCTTTTTTTTTTATTCTTTTATTTGTAATTATACATCTTTCTTTTTTTTTTTAGAAACTGATGTTTATTTCCCGTCAACCTTCTTTCCACTTTGCTGAAGTGCCTGCAGAACAGCTTAAGACCACTCTGTGGCTGGCTGGGGGCTCCTCCAATCTTCAGTAGGGAACTGCTGAATGGACATGGAGGGCACCTGCACGCCCTCAGACCAGTCAGTGACCTCTGGCTGAGCAGCGGTAAACTCGGGAGTGGGCACAGTCCATTTGCCTTGAAATTTTTCCTTGTCACCGCCTTCTCAGTGGCAGCCTGCTCTTCCTTTTCAATCTCTTCCGGATCTTGGTAGAAGTAGAGATCAGGCATGACCTCCCAGGGTGTTCCTGAGAGATGATACCACGCATGCGCAGAACTTCCCAGGGCCAGCATCCACCACCTCAGACCTACAGAGTGAGCTCCGCTGTTGTTGCAGGGAATGGCAATGTCCACATAGCGCAGAGGAGAGTCTGTGTTGCACAGCGCGATGGTGGGCAGGTTGATGGAAGACGCCTTTGTGAGAGGCTGGTGGTCAGCCCTGGGGTCCCTCACCACCAGAAGCCTCGGCTCACAGAAGGCTGCCTGGATCTGGTTGGTGAAGGTCCCATGAATGAAGTTGCCAGGGATGGAGGTGGCTCTGATGGTCACAGCAAACTTGAGCATGGCCCGCTGGCCAGTATTCCTGGAGGATATGACGCTGACATCAGCAGGGTTTTCAATGGCAACAATAGCACTAGCGGCCAGCAGAAACGTCTCCCAGGTCCCCTTCAGATTTATGATGTAGATACCATCACTTTTCCTCCTGTAGGTATATTATTCCATCTGGAAATTGTGGTTGATGCCACCTAAGTGGGTTTCTGCTGCTAGGAATTTGAGGACATCCTTCTCCTTCATTTGCAGGACATCAAGGGCTCCGGACATTGTGATAGTTTCCCTTTAAGTTACGCAGGGAATCAAGAACTACGCTGTAAGGACCCCTGCCTAGGCAGCGTGGAAAGCATAATTATACATCTTAGTGGGGCTCACCTTCCAAATATTTTAAAAGCATTCTGTCAGCAGATTGAATTGCTTTCTTTGATCAGATTATGTTATATGCAAGTACAAATATGACACAGTGAATCCCACTATTAAATGTCATTATTATTCACCAATAAAAATATAAACATAAAAAGATACACTGAGAAATATGAAATTAAAAAAAATTGGGTGGGTGTGGTGATGTATTCCTGTAAGCTCTGTACTAGGGAGGCCAGCATAGGAGGATGACAGGTTTGAGGCCGGCCTTACCAGCTTCACAAGATCCTGTTTCAAAATAAAATATAAAATAAAGCTAGGGGAGTATAGTTCAGAGGTGGAATTCTCCTGTGTTCAAATCTAAGGAAAAAAAAGTAAACAACAATGACAAGTAGTAAGAATGGTGTTGGTTCCTGTAATCGGTTCCAACTAGTAGAGTTTGGATGGTGTATAACTCCATATATATGTGTTTCAAAGCAAAGGGTGGAATTGAAGAGACATAGTAAATCATTCAAGTGTAGAGGTTAGTGATGGACATGGCCATGAAGGAGGTCATCCAGGAAGTGTAGTATGGAAAGAAACATTGGAGAGCATCACTTTCATAAGAAAAGAGAAAGAGAAGCTGGTCATGGAAGCTAGGAGTGAAAGAGAATACATAAAATCAAGTCTTAAAGACTCCAAAGTCTTTTAACATTTCCATTCCACTATTTTAGTAAATTTCCCCTTCGTTGTCCCTGCGAGTTGTGCAAACCCTCATTGTCTTTTGACATTGTCACCTCACATCTAGCTTCACATGGCTATGGTGAGGCCAGTGATAAACTTGCTAAAATAAAACCAGTTACATACTCTTTCATCAGTCAGATACTGCTTTATTCATTGCTTCTTATAATTTCTGGTAAAATTCTAAAGCAAGGCACTTTCAAATTTTTATATTTCTCTATTCTAGATTTTAGACAGCTGAACATTGATGTAGAGACTTGTAAAATCAAGCTCATTCCATTCTCTACACACTCACATTATCTAATATCCTCAGTGCTTGGTAACTCTTGTGCTAAGGTTATGATAGTCTGTTTGCTATTTGTGCACATAAGCTCACATACAGATATATACATATTTACTCTTTTGCCTTTATCTCTGAGAATAATGCATTGCCAGGCAATCTATGCACTATTTATTATGCTTCTTTATATTTTACCTAAGTTTCATTCATTCATTCAAAACTTTTAGAGATGATGAACCAGGCAATAAGTGATGGGCTATAATATAATAATTAAATAAATACTGAGTTCTTGGTACCAGGTTTCTTAGAACTCATAAGGGGTATACAAGTAACAAAAAGCAGCCAATGAAAGGGATTTTTAGGATGACTTTTTTGTCAGTTTTTTGTGAGTTTGTCAGGAAAAACCTGTTTGATAAGAAATATTTATGTAGAGACCTGAAGGAAAGCCCTCTTTCTGCTGCTGGTTTTTATATTGATTTTCACTAGCTTTTAACATATCTAATATACTGGTTTTTGATGTATTAGAGATATTTGTCCCAGATTCCTATATTTTCTTTATTGTTGGACTTATGGTATGTTGGATATACGTTAGTTTTCTGATTATATAGCTTAATTATCAAACTTTATTTTGTGACTTCTGAACTTGGTGTAATGGTGAAAATGATTTTGTAATCAATAATAACAATAATATTTATGTATTATTTATACCATGTATTTGTTTCTTGTGCCTAACACATGGATCTACTTGAAATTTATCTTGTCTTAAAATATAAAATATAACTCCATTAGTTTCCATAGTAGCATTTGAAGTATCACACCTTTCTAGTCTGACTTGAGGTATCATCTTAATTATAAATTCAATTCCTGTATATATTTGTGTCCATTCTGTGCTTACCAATTTGTCCCATTGAACTGCAGGTTTATTATTACTAAGTGTTAAGTAAATAATATCTGAATACTGTAAGATATTTTAGTAAAATATTATCAATGCAGTGAATACATATAATGTGATCTATGTCTAATTTGGCCATGCAAGCCTTATATTCAAGCTAGGAAGATGACTTTACTATAATTTTGCATTAATCAGCAAGTATTAAAACATCTTCTGTAGGACAGATTATTCTTTTTGTAACTTCCAGTTTTTATACTAGCAGAGTTCTCATGACCTTTAAAAGTATAACAAGGCCCAGCCAACACAGTGTGAACAATTCATTGCATTTTTTTTAAAGTAACATTTATGCATAAAACTTTTGTTCTGTTTTAGTAAGTCACTCTAACATATGCTGGTTAAATTCTGTCTCCTTGTTACAGCCTAAATCTGTTTTCATTCAGGTTTGTTGCTTTATGCCTCGAAGCTAAAAAAAGATATTTAAAATCTTGAGAGAAATGATTCACACCCGCTTTGGCAGTTAGTTAAAATCTTTGCCTTTTGCTCACTCTTTGGAATTTGATGAACTAAAAGATTAAGACAACCATACCACATGTATAAAACAAATGCTTTTAGTTCTCGTAGTGACAACACAATTGCTTGTGGCTTTTCAGAGAGGAGTCACTCGGCATTGTTGTTAAAATTGTTTTCATAGACTGAAAGTGATGGGTACCTGTCTTAAGAACACTTTCTTCTTTTTTTTATTTTTTAGTGATGGTGAGCTGGTTTTTACCGTTGATGAAAATGAAAAAGGTCAATACTCAATGACAATTGTAAAACCTAAAGCATTTACTACCTGTAACCAGGCTTTTCCTGGTGACTTCTTGGGGAATATCACGAGAAGATAATCATAATTCCAGATGACATTGTGACATATATCTATAGATCTAAGGCAAATTCTTCCAAAAAGGCAGTGAAATATAGGAGTTTGTTTTTACTATATGCAAATAACTTTAAAATTTACTGAATATTCACTTTGAAAAATATTGCCATGAACTCGCTATAGAACACAAATTAGAAATAAGGATTAAGGCTAAGATTTAGTAGGTGGATTTTTTTAGCCCACACACTTTATGTTTATTATTGAATAATCATGCCATCTCTATCATGTGTGTTACCATGATATAAATAAAAGAAGAAAATTCCAGATAATTTACATCTGTGTCCAATGATTGCTATCTGAAGTAAGAGGAAACTAGAGATATAAATCAAGTTTTTAAAAAATTCTAGACCTTTGCTTCATGAAAATAATGTTTTAAGATAATGTAAACATAGTGTCTGGAAGGAAGGGTTAAAGTACTAATAGTGTAACCTGTAGACTGATTGAGTTTGGGCAAGATACTTTGCCATTTTAGGTTTGTAGAGCCTGCTTCATAATATTATAATGAGGAAGAATACCTAAGAATGAATAAGAAAACTTGAGGCATAAATATAAAATCAGACAGATATTTCTGTTATTATGATACTCTTTTTTGTAGAGTTAATGTCCTTTTAAGGAAGAAACAATTCATGTCTTTAGGGATGTTATAACTGAGGAGCTGAACAAGTTTTCTAATAACCGCATACAAGACGGGATATGATACAATGTTAAACAAAGATGAATAATAAAGATGAGAGAAGAAAGAATTCTACAGAGACCAATAAAAGAAAAATCAGTTCTAGTTTGACAGTGGGTCATAAAAATCTTTGAGGAATAAGAAGCCATGAGATGAGTATTCCAAGACAGAAAAAAAAAAAAAAAAATCAACAGGATATGATGAGGATTCCGATGGAGGAAAACTATAGATGTAGGAGAGAACCAAAGGATAGAAATAACATTTCTAAGAATGTTAAGGAAATGAGCTTCGGTTGGAATGTATAAATACTTCACTGGCATTTGTAAACTAATTAGTGAAAGACAAGTTTAGAAATATTAACTGTGACAGTCAGAGAAGTCAGTCTGGACTGTGGTTCACCAGTGGTATTCTCATCAGTGTTACATCCTAGATGAAGTACAACTTGGCATTAAAACCTCTTTCCTAAAATTGACTGTTTTGAGATTCATATTTTATATCTTTTAGGCTTTCTTGTTGCTAAATTTACGACAGTAGCCAATATTACCATGCAAAAACTATATCCCTTAATCTAACACCATTATCCTAGAAATGCAGCATATATATGTGTATTTACACAAATTATTTATTTTATATGCTGGTGAATGATTTTTTTCCCAGTACTAGGGAATTGAACCTATTGGCATTCTCTCTCTGAGTTTTTGCTCCCAGCTCTTTTTATTTTTATTTATTTATTTATTTATTTATTTATTTATTTATTTATTTATTTAATTTTTGTGGTACTCAGGATTGAACCCAGGGGCATTCTACCTCCAAGATACACCCCCAGCCCTATTTTTTAAATTTTATTTGGAAACAGGGTCTCGCTGTTACTACTTGCTGAGGCTGTCCTCGAACCAGTGATCCTCCTGTCTCGGCCTCCCAAGTACTAGGATTACAGGCAGGTACCAACTCACCCGGCTCACTCCTTTTCATTTTAAAACAAGGTTGTGCTAAGTTTCTATGCTGGCCTCAATCCTACTACCCTCCTGTCTCAGGGTTCCAAATGCTGAAATTACAGGCATGTACCACCATGTCTAACTTGAAGGATGCTTTTGACAAGCATTTTATAAAAGGAAATTTTTGTCAATTTATTTACATTTGTGGTAAAATTTTGGAGCCAAAAAAACCCTTGAGCTTTGTAACTCTAGTTTTAAAAATCAGTATATATATATATATATATATATATATATATATATATATTTCAGTGATACTTTATTATAACTCAACTTTTCTTCTGACTAGGCATACGATCTTGTGTTATATGGGCTTCTGAGACCTTTGTTTCAATATTTATAAACAAATTATGGACCAACTCACAAGCCATGGTCATTTGTAGCCAAATCATGAGGTGAGGTGACTGCAGCTACATTAAATAAAGTGAAAAGAATAAAAGACTCATAAATTATTTTATGCAAATCAGGAAAACTGTGGGACAATAAACAGAAATATAAAATATTGTTAAAATTGCTGGAAAATACATGTTTTGACATTATGGAATAGGTCTATCATGGTGTGGTCTCTGTTTTCCTATATAATAGAAGTAACAAGAATTTTCAGTAACTTTCCTCCAGATTAAAAACAATTTACAACCCACAAATGCTCCCACCATTTATAAGGAGGGTTTTGAAAATAATTTGATACTTCTGTCAAATTTATGCTTCTTCTTGTTCTTTGTTATATTATTAAAGCAGTGTCCCTCAAATCTTAGCATACATATAAATCATCTGGAGAACTTGTGAATGTGGAGATTTTGATTTAGTGGGCTGGATGAGATTTTGCATTTCTAATAAAGTTTTAGGAGATGCCTATGTTACTGCCTGGGGACCTCAGTCCATGTAATCAGATGTTGAAAGACTTCTGATTTCCTTCTTTAAATTCTTTTCTTTCTGTTGAGTTTTAATCTTCTTAGTGGATGCTGCTATTAAAGTCTTCTAAAACTCTGATCTAAATCCATCTGATCCAATTATTTGAGACCAAAAATATGGAACTATTCCTTCACTTACATAGGAGTAAAACTACTTTTAAACATTCAGAATATGACAGCTTCTACCTCTCACAAAAGTACTTTGACAAGTCTATATGCTACCATATTGGGGTAAGTTCTATTACTTTTCTCCTAGGTTATTTCAATAGCTTCCTAACTACTTCCATGCATATATTCTTGTCCATCAGAGTGCATAAAAGTGCTGATTAGCATGGAGAGGAAAAAACTCAGAAATTATAAATGTTAAAGACTGTAGAGTTACATGAGGAGCACTCAGCTAGTTGGATTGCATTGCTGGAATGAAACTGAGTTGGATGTCTGCTGAAAATGTACCCCTGAGGAAGGGAAATAGTGCAGGAGATCAACTATCATGACTATCTTCAGTGAGTAGCTTCTAAAAACCAAGGTAAAATTGATCAAGTAATTCCATATTGGAATAAAGATATAAAATACTAAGAATATGCACTCAGAACCTGGAATATTATAGTTTAAAAGAGTAAAATTAAAGTAGATGAGTTAGGTATGATAGTGTTCAGGCAATAATCATCCATGGGCTGGAGATGCAGATGATTATGGAATCAAGAAGATAACTCTATTCCAATATGAAGTTGGTATCAGTTTATCATTTACAAGAAGGTAGGTGACCATATGTCTCAATCTGATCTATAACGATCCTCCAGCTTAAATCGACATCAAACTTCCCTTGAACTCAAATATGTCTCAGTTTAAATGATAAATTATTTGGTAAGTCTATATAAATGAACTATTATTTCAAATTTCTTAATTTTAATAGCATATCATTGAGCCAATGAAGCATGATAAGGAGTAGGCAAATAATTAAATAGTATGAGGAATAGGAACCCAAACACTTCACATTAACCTAATTCTTCTTTAGATTAGTCTTCCTTTTGTGCAGTCAAACATCTCTCTGTATTTGATATGTATTCTTCATAAACGTACCTTATAGGTCTATTTGCAACAAGGCAAATAATTATTAAATTATCTTGTACTTCAAATATTAGAAAGCTGATATTGTACACCTGTAATCCCAGTACTGAGAAGGCTGAAATAAGAAGGTCATAGGTTTGTGAACATTCTCAGCACTTTAGTGAGGATCTCCACAACTGTTTCAAAATACAAAGTAAAATAGGACTGAAGGTATAGCTCAGAGATAGAAGAGATAGAATACCATTGGGTTCATTTTCCAGTAACACACACACACACACACACACACACACACACACAAGCTTATATTGTGACTACTATGATTTTATTTCTTTAAGCTGAATAACATTCATTTATCTTATGAATGGGAAAAAACTGTGAGAATCCTCTTTAAAATCAGGAATAAGATAAGGATACCCACTATCCTATTCCTTTTTAGTGTAATACTTGAGACTCTAGCAAGAGAAATGCACAAGAGAAGGAAATCAAAGAAATACAAATAGAAAAAGTAGAACTAAAATTATCCTTATTTGCAGATAACATGATATTATACTTAGAAGACCCAATAAATTCAACCAAAAAAACTTAGAACTGATTAACAAATTTAGCAAAGTGTCTGGATAAAAAAATCCATAAAAAAATCAGAAGCTTTTCTATATGCCAAACATAAATCCACTGAAAAAGAAATCCAGAAAACAACTCCATTCACAATAACCTCAAAACCAATAACATACTTAGGAATTAATATAATCAAGGAGGTTAAAGACCTCTACATTGAAAATTATAAAACAATAAATAAAGAAATTGAAGAAGATTATTGAAGATGGAAGGATCTTTTATGTTTTTATATAGGCAGAATAAATATCATCAAAATGGCTATCCTACAAAAAGTGATGTACAGATTCAATGCAATCTCTATGAAAATACCATGGTCACTCTTCACAGATCTAGAAAAGTCAGTCCATATATTCATATGGAACAACAAAAGACCCAGAGTAGTCAAAATAACTCATTAATAAGAACCATGCAGAAAGGCATCACAATTCTGGATTTCAAATTATACTACAGAGTCATAGTGATAAAAACAGCATGGTATTGACACAAAAGCAGATACATAGACCAATATAGCAGAATAGAAGACTCAGATACAACCCCATACAGGTAACAATTGGTTTTTGACAAAGGTACCAAAAACAAAGGTTGGAAAATACATAGACTTTTCAAAATATGGTGTTGGCAAAATTGGTTATCCATATGTAGAAAAATGGAAATGAATCCCACTTTCTTATCCTGCACAAGAGTCAATTCAAGATGAATCAAAGACTTGGAAATTAGAGACTTTGTAGTTAATTGAAGAGGGCATATGACCAATGTTCCAACATATATGCAAGGGCAAAAATTTAAGACTCTAAATGCACATGACATTAAAACAAGGATTAATACATAGGATTGCATTAGACTGAAGAGTTTCTGTGAAGCAAAGGAACTATCAAGAACCTTAAGAAGAGAACCGACAGAATGGGAGAAGATCTTTGCCAGCTACTCCTCTGATAGAGAACTAATATTTATAATATACAAAGAACTCAAGAAAAACACTACCAAAAATAAAAATATTAGCCGGGCGTGGTGGCGCACGCTTGTAATCCCAGCATTCGGGAGGCTGAGACCAGAGGATCCGGGTTCGCGGCCAGCCTCAGCTACCTAGTGAGGCACTCCGCAACTTAGTGAGACTCGGTTTCAAAATAAAGAGTCAAAAATAGGGCTGGGGGTGTACCTCAGAGGTAGAATGCCCCTGAGTTCAATCCCCAGTACCGCAAATAAATAAATAAATAAATAAAATAAAATAAAATAAATAAAAATATTATTCACCTAAGTCATTTTAAACTCTTCACTGCTTTAATCTTTGTTAAAAGGTAATGGTAAAAAAAATTGTTTTGTCTAATGAATGAAAACTAGAATAGGATTATAATAAATTTTAATGACTGTTAATGTTCTTACTAATGAAGGTAAAATATGAACTTTTGATACTCTTCATTTTTACTTGTTTTATTTTTGAATGTGATTATATAATTCTAACCCATATATTGTTGGTTTTGACCCATTTTCCTTATTTATATCTTTAGACTTAAAAATTTTGGCTTTGTTAACTCTATTTAGTCCATTTCATTATATTTTTACTTTCAAATTATTTTCTTTTATATTTAACCTGGAATTAGGTTTGTCATATTTACTTCTTGACATTATGTCATATATGTGACTGTCATTTAAAAAAAATTTAAACTGGTTTGTCATACTGGAAATGAATCCAGGGACATAATTTCTACCTCCAGCTCTTTTTACTTTTTTATTTTGAAACAGAGTACTAGTAAGTTACTTTTTGCTGTTCTTGAACTTGGATCATCCTGTCTCAGTCTCCCCAGTAGTAGTATTACACTTATGCATCACCACACCCAGTTGGAACTGTCATTTTGATACCTCAATTTGGATATTGATAGAATATCTGATCCTATTTTTAAACTCTCATTTTTATTGTTATATTCTTTTTCTAAGACATTTTCTGCATACACTAAACTGAATATGATTATTCTTTGTATTTCTAACTTTTTTGTTCATTGGCATTTTAATCTCCACATTGTAAAACGGTAATTAAAAAATGTATATCATTTCCCTTGTCAATGATTTTCACCATACTTAGAAAAATGCAGATTCTTTGCCCTTTTCATCTCTGCATGAATTTGTCTATTTTTCCAATTTTGTCTCATCACATTCTCTCTTTTACTCTACTTCATCTTAGCCATACTGGCTCTCAGTTCCAAAATTATGCCAAATTCATGTACATTAAGAGCCGTCATACTTTTTCTTACTTAAAATGTAATCTCTTGGATATGTACATGGTTGGTCTCAATGAGAATGCCAATATTTCACATATTTATACTGTAAACATCAAATGTAATGCAGCTCCTCCCAGTCACCGTAAGTCACAAATGTCTTTTTCACACATGCTGCAATTTAAAATAAATTTGTTGGTTTGATACTTGGTTGTGTTTAGCTTCTCTACCAGACTAAAATTATATATAATAGAGGTATATTCTGTATTCTGTCTTTTTAAAAACTGTACATCCGGTATCTAGAAAAGTATCTGAGATACGATTGCAGCTTAGTGAATATTTATAAGTAAATGAATTATTATTACATAAGGAGAATGCAAAAAGCATTCTTTTAAAAATTATTATGTTAATCTCATATAAGGTAATAATGTTATCCTTTTTCCTTAAGAAAAACTGAAGACCAAGTTGAGTTTTTTTCCTTATATTTGCTAGAAGAGGTATTAAGTAACCCTAGCAGAAATCTGTTTCACAATATTAAAGATGGATTTAAAATTCATTTGAATCTTTGTAGGTTTATGAGAAAAGCACAAAGATGAGAATTCTAGTGACTTATCTGTTAAAATAAAAAAGGACTCAATACAGCAATATTCTACAGAGCCTTTGTAAGTCATGGTTTGGGGAATTCTCCATTTGTGAAACCTCTGAGCATTACTTAATATGCTTCACTGGGAATCAAGAATCAAGTAAAACTACTACAAATAGGTTGATCATATGCATTTATCCTGGACCAAATTAAGGAACTCTATAATTCTATAAATACAACCTAATGTCTGCTATGTAATACATTTAATATATGAATTTACATTTTCCTTTTACATGTTTATTCTTAAAAGTTTAGCTTCATCAAACTTATTTAATTACCTTTATTATTTCTTTTTTATTTTGCATCTCATGCATGTACTGTTAGGTTTAACATTTATTTAGTAGCACAGATAATCATAATTTTGTAGAAGCATGTTTTTTGCTATTGCAAAAATTTTTAATATTTGATTATAAATTTTATTTTCAACATTTGGTATCTTGAAATTCTCTCTCTTTCTCCCTTTTGCACTAGGAATTTGAATCCAGGAGCATTCTATCTCTGAGCTACATCCAGCCTTTTTTCTTTTCATAATGAAACAAGGTCTTGCTAAGTTGTTGAGGGTCTCACTAAGTTGCTGAGGCTGGTCTATAACCTCTGATCCTACTGTCTCAGCCTTCTAAGTACTGGGATTACAGGCATGTACCACCATACCTGGCTTGAAACTCTTTTTTTAAAGACTCTTCTCCTTGCCTCTACGCATATGTCTGTTAGAAGTTAGTACAATATCCTCTTATTTATGAGTATAAACTTATTCACAATTAACCTGGCATGTTTGCTCCCTCATAGTCTTTCATAAAATTAGTCCAGTTGTAGAAAAATCTCTATGTATGTATATATATGCATATGTGTATATCAGAGCTTTCTCTATATACATACATACATACATATATCAGAGCCTTGATTACTATTTTTCTTGTATTCTCTACAAATACAGAAAAAAAAAAACTCACCCAGCATAGTGTATTAGAAAACAATTTTAATATCATACAAGCAATAGTTTGATTCTTGGCTCTGGTCCTTACAAGGTATTGAAAAGTTATTTAATTTTTCTCTATATATATATACATATTATATATATGTACAATATATGTATATATGTATAATATATGTTCATTTTTTGGGTACTAGGAATTGAACCCAGAGGCAGTCTACTTCGAGCTACACCCCTAGACTGATTTTATTTCTTATTTGGAAATAGGGTCTATCAATTATTTGTCTGTATAACTATGTAGAAATGTCACTAAGCTATTTCCCATAAGTCATAATTTTAAATAGACGAAAACTTTTTTTAGAATGAGTAAGCAATTTTTAATCAGAAAAGATTGGATAAAACACTGAATATATGCAGGGAGTTCTGATCAACATCAAATCTACAGAGAAAATTTTGTACAGATCTAAGGAATGGAAATATATATATATATATATATATATATATATATATATAGTTCAGTCTAATCTTTTTCATTGTGTTTTGCATTAATAATTCTGATATTCACTGTGAATATCACTTTTTCACTCTTTATGAAGAGCCCTGATTACTTTTTTTTCTTTTATTCTCTACAAATGCAGAAAAAAAAATCCAGCATAGTGTATTAGAAAAAAATTTTAATATCATACAAGCAATATTTTGGTTCTTGGCTCTGGTACTTACAAGGTATGGAGAAGTTATTTAATTTCTCTAAAGTTCTCCTGTAAATGAATATAATCATTTTTTATCACATATGAGAAATTGTTTCTTTTTTGACAGCATAAGTTTTTTGAGACTTATCCCTGTTACTGTTTCAAAAATTTGTAAGTCAGGCATGGTAGCGCATTCCTGTAATCCCAGTACTTAGGAAGCTGAGACAAAATGATCACAGGTCCAAGGATAGCCTCAGCAACTTAGGGAGACTCACTGCAATCCAGCAAGACCCTTGTCAAAATAAAAAATAAAAAGGACTGGAGATGTAGCTCAGAGGTACAATGCTCCTGGATTCAATCCCCAGTACCAAAAAACAATATTGCATTTTATAGCTAAGTAATATTCAATTTCATTAATAATATACAATTATTTTAGTCCATTCTTATACTGATGAACACCAAGGAGGAATTCAGTTTGGAAATATTATAAATTTGCTGTAAATGTTCCTGTAAAAATAGGTTTATGGACATGTATATGTAAATAATTGGAATTATTATCAATGGATAAAATATAGGAATATCTTTAGTTATATTATTATCTACTAAAACTTTTTTAAAAATATATAAGCTTTTGCAATCCCACCCACAGCATTTCAGAGTTCTGATGGTTCCATATCCTTGCCAGTCTTTTCATTACAGACAGTCCAATAGGATTACCATGGTAGCTCTCTCAGGGTTTTATTGTTTTTTTCCTCATTACATGCCCCTGAACTTACATGCCCCTGAACAAATATTCATGGACTTTATGGCTGTGTATGTGTGTATATTTGTAATTCGCCTGTTGACATGTATTCATTTTAATTGATTGTCTTTTTATGATTCACTGGAAGGAGTTATTTATACATCCTCATACAAGTTCTATCAGATTCATATTTTGCCAGATTTCTCTCAGTTTGTGCCAATTTCTCCTTGTTCATTTCTTTGGTTTATGTTGATGAACAAAAATTTGTTAGTTTTAATAAAGTTTAATTTATCATCTTTTGCAGTCCTTTAGAGGTATTACTTTCTGAATCTCATGCAAAGGAATTATCCTTGTGTTATGAAGAAATTCTTTAAGATATTATTCTAAAGTATACATAATTTTAATTTTTATGTTTAGGTTTATTATCCATCTCAATTTAGAGTTTGTGTATGGTTCATTTATTTTGGTATTGATTTTTAGGTGTTATATTATGTTACAGTATCATTTGTTGAATAGACTATTCTGTGTGTGTGTGTGTGTGTGTGTATGTGTGTGTGTGTGTTTGTGTGTGTGTGAGACACCCAGGGCCTTATGTATGCTAGGCAGACTTGTACCACTGAGCTACATCCCCCTGCACTTACTTTACTCTCTTAATTGAAATCACTTTTATACCCTTTCTTGAACATGAAATAACAACATCAGTGCTGTGTGTTTCTGGTACAATCAGATGGCATACTTATAAATTCTTAGGCCTGTGTCATATTGCATTGTTTAATGTGCCTTTGTAATAACTCCTAAAGTATAGAAAGTGGAAGGCCTTCAACACAGATCTTTTTAAAATAATCATATAAGATAATTTGAGTCCTTTGCATATCCTCAAACATTTTAGATAGTTTTTCAATTTTGAAAAACAACAACAAAAAAAGATTGGAAAGTTTTTAATGAGATTGCACTGAATTTATAGGTCAGAAAGAGCAGTGTTCTAGACAAGAATAAGTCTTTGAAACCTTGGTTATCCTGTAGGCTTGTATTCATTTAGTTGTTCTTTTAGTTTTTTTCTAAGTATTGTTTTTCAAGGTTTCATAGTACATGTTATCATTACATCTGTTGCTAAAATTATTCATCAGTATTTTGTTTTTGATATAGTTTACATTCTATTTGTTTGTGACTAAAGTATAAACATAATAATTTATTTGTGTATATTGAGTTTTTTTCAGTAGCATTGCTAAATAAACTTAATAGTTTCATGTTGATTTACTTTATCTTTATGATTTTTGTTAAAGTTCATATAATCTTCAAATACAGTCATGTCCCTTATTTCCCTCTTTTTATTCTTATCATCCTCCCTACTTTCTTTTTCTGATATTAAAATTTCACTTATATTTCCTCTTTTATTAAAATTAGTAAGAACTAAATTCTATTGTGGAATAGAAGCCTTCTAGATCCTAAGGGTAAAGTGTTAAAATTTTTTAGGTCATTTCTTAATATTACATGTAATTTATTATATATTAAATGTTATTTCTAAATATTTTGTATAGACTGTACAATGAGAAAGTTTCTTTTTTATTTCTGTTTGCAAGGAGATGTAATTAAGACTAGGTTTTTAATATTCTTAATGGCATGTAATGTATTTATTGAAATCATTATTTACTTTTTCTTATTCTTTTCAATTTTTTTGTGTGTGGCACTGGGAATTGAATCCAGGGGCATTCTACTTCTGAGCACACCCCTAATCTCATTTTATTGTTTGTTTTGAAACAAGGTCTCACTAAGTTACAGAGGGCCTCACTAAATTGCTGAGGCTGACTGCAAACCTACAATCCTCCTTAGTCACCCTAGCACTGTCATTACAAGCATGGGCCACCACTTCTTTTTCAATACTTATTCTTGATTCTTTTGCCAATTTTGAAACTTTCAAATCTTAGGTCTTGGCATATCATCTGCTTTATGTATTGCTGTATTCAGTTTGCATATTATTAAATATTTAAATATTTATGTCTATGGGTGATATTTCTTATAACCGCTTCAAAACTAGACTTAGAAGTATTCCTTTCTTCTGTCTTCTGTAAGAATTTAAGTCTGACATTATTTCACACTACCTATTTTACCATCCTTTTAATATTTGTTAGGATTTCTAATGATTACTTTTCTTTCATTCTTGATATAGAATAAATCTCTCATTGTCTCTCAATTCCACCCTATATTCTCTCTCCATCCTCTATTTGTTTGTTTTGTTTTGTTTTGTTTTAGCTGACCAGTCTAGTCAGGGCTTTATTTTGTTAATTTTTTCAATTGATTGCTTTTCTTAATTTCTCTACTTTTGTTGTTTTTTTTAATTACAGCGATTTCTATCTTATTATTTTTTCTTGTCTCTTTGCTTTTCATCTTCTATATTCTTAAAGCAGAAGTTACATTACTTTTTTCTTTTCTAATATAATAAATCAGATCTATAAATTTCTAAATGTTCCTTCAGCTGCAAACATACAATCTCTTAATGTGTTTTTATTTTTTCCTCAATACAAAATGTTTTAATTTCTGTTGTAATATATTCTTTGATCCAGGAATTGTTATATTGTTTAATTTTCTAGTATATAAATTAGCCCATATCCTTTTGGTGTAGATGCTATGGTTATAGTTTGCTAAACTAATCTCTTCATCAACAGATGACATAGTTGGTATAATTTCAAAATACGTATGTTATTCTGTTTTGTAACATCTTATTATTTTTTCCATTTTGGCCCACTATTCATATAAAAATTGCAGATAATATTCTAGCTATGCCTGAGGATTATCTACTTATCACTTTTTTCTTTCAATTTTTGTTTCATAACTAGAAACTGTTGTAATAGATAAGTAGATTTATAATCATTATGATCTCCTGATGAATGAAATTTTTTGTCATTTTAAAATGTCCTTCTTTATCACTGGACATTATATTTAAGAATCAGCTATACCTTATTTTACCACAGTCATCAGAGATTTTTATACTTAACATTATGTAATATTTTTTCACTGAATTTCTTTAGTGCTACCTGTTTATTTTATTTTATTATTGGTGCATTGTAATCATATATCTTTGGAAGGTGCAAGATGGTAGAGGAATACATGCACACATCTCTCATTTAACTCTTCCCCAATTCCCATCACATTCCTTAACCCCCTCCCTCCTTCTCATGTTCAGTTTAGTGATTGATATGTTTGTAAATGTACATCATGTGCATTAGGGTGTTTCCCCCCATCACCTGCTTATTTTTAAAGTATATCACTTTTTTTGGTATTTCTACTTTTGAACTAGATCCACAGCCCAATTTTATTTTATTTTTTAAAATATTTTTAAGCAGAGTCTCAGTCAGTTGCAGAGGGTCTTGCTAAGTTGCTGAGGCTGGTCTTGAACCTGTGCTGTGATCCTCCTGTCTCAGCCTCCCAAGTACTGTGAAACATGCACCACCATGCATGGCTAGTGTGTCACTTTGAGAACATGGAGTTGAGGCTTACTTTTCATCTTCCATGCAGTTTCAGTTTTAAATTGGTTTGTTCAGTCCATTAACATTCAAAGTAGCTATATTTGATCTGTATATGCCATTTTCTTTTACATTTTTCTCCTTTTATTTTTACATTATTTTTTCCACTTTCTTTTAGAGTATGTATATATATATATATATATATATATATATATATATATATATATTACTTAAAACATATTATTTTTAGTAGTTGCCATAGAGACAACTGTGTGCAACTTAAAATTTATATAGTCTATTAGGAATTAAAGTTTAAATACATCATACAAATTGTAGAAACCCTTTATAGGTCTATTACTGTTTCCCTCAGTCTTTATTTATTTGTTGTTAATTTTTTTATCTACATATGATATAGATACACTATTTAAATTGCCTTTGTTTCTTTCTAAACACATTAAATTATACCTGCACTTACTTCAGAATTTCCTTTAAGGTGTTTTTTAATGTGGCCGTATTAACAACAAATTGTATTGTTTCTACTTTTCTCTCAATAACTTTGTTTCATTTTATTCTTGAAAGATATTTTCACTTGGAACAGGATTCTGGCCTGATTGTGTATGTCTTCTACATTTCAATGGTGCATTCCTACTGTATACTGTGGGTTTTTTGTTTGTTTGTTTGGTGTTGTTATTTATTAAGTTAGCAGTCATTTAAGGTATTATTTTTTTTCCTGAATATTATGTGATTTTACTTGTAACTATTTTGTAATGTTAATTTTTATCTCTCTTATTCCTGATATACTATAATTGGTGGTATATCAAAAAGAGAACTTCTACAGCCGGACGTGGTGGTGCACGCTTGTAATCCCAGCATTCGGGAGGCTGAGACCAGAGGATCCGGGTTCGCGGCCAGCCTCAGCTACCTAGTGAAGCATTCCGCAACTTAGTGAGACTCGGTTTCAAAATAAAGAATAAAAAGGGGCTGGGGGTGTAGCTCGGAGGTAGAATGCCCCTGAGTTCAATCCCCAGTACCGCAAAAAAAAAAAAGAAAAAAGAGAACTTCTTCCTTTTCTTCCTTTTTCTTCTCTTCTTATTCCTTCTCTCTTCATCTTTCTTTCTTGTAGTTTTTCTCTCATTCTTCTTCTTCTTCATGCTTGAGCTCTTTTTTTTTTTTTTTTTTTTTTCAT
>PVLC010001284.1:0-40280 GCA_004027655.1 Graphiurus murinus | reverse complement strand
GTGAACCCGGATCCTCTGGTCTCAGCCTCCCAAATTCTGGGATTACAAGGGTGCGCCAAAACGCCCGGCTCACTGTTTCTTTACATTTACTCTTTTGCTGAATTTGTTGATCAGTTCTAAAAACCTTTTGGTTGAGTATATTTGGTCTTCTAAGATAAGTACCAGGTCATCTGCAAATAGAGATAGTGTCAACTAATTTTTTCCTATTTGTACTCCTTTGATTTCCTTCTCCTGCCTTATTGCTCTGGCTAGAATCTCAAGTACTATATTATGAAGGTACGCTTGCTTTTTGTTTGTTTACTATCTTGCACAGGGTAAAGTGTTCATTGAAAGATAGTTCATATAATGGTAACATGCCATTAAAAGATCATGAAACTTTTCTAAATTTTATACTGAAAATTTTCAGTTTTCTTACTTTCAACTTTACTTCTATTGAATTACAGGAATCATCATTTCTTGCCTACAGCCTAAGTGAAAATTGATTTTTATTTTTACAATAACCTGAAAAAGCTAGCATATTGGCACATACCTGTAATCTTTGTATACTGAAGAAGGAAAACCACAGGTTTAAGGCCTACCTCAGGAATTTAGCAAGATGCTCAGCAACTTACTGAGAGCATGTTTCAAATATAAAATATAAAGGGCTATCTAGTGACACAATAAATAAATAAATCTGTAATGTTTTAAATAGATCATCAAACAGAAACATTGATGTGGCTCAATTCATGTCTGATATTTTTTAAAGACTTTGAAGAAAGCTGTAAATAACTGCTTTATTTTTTCTTTATTTCATTCATTCATTCATTCATTCATTCAAGTAAATTAGAAATATTTATTCAGCTTTACCTATGTGAATATGTTTTTGTAAGTGAAGAAGATATAGAGGTTACAAAAAAATGGCACAGTACTACAGCTCAGGTTAAAAAAAAAAGTAGATCACACAATCAAAAACTGCAAACAGGATGAGAAACACAAAGAAGAGCACTATGCGGATAAGTATGTGTTATATGGAAGTCATTCAGGAATGGATTACTGGTGTTGGCTTTCTAGAGGAAGTATCTAGTCAACTAGGATCTGACAGGAAGTAAGATGCAACAAGCCAAGAATTATGTGCGTGAGCAGTTGTAGAAAATTTTAGGCAAGATAATAAGTTTGGTTCTGGAA
Source organism: Graphiurus murinus (assembly GCA_004027655.1). NCBI lineage: Eukaryota > Metazoa > Chordata > Mammalia > Rodentia > Gliridae > Graphiurus > Graphiurus murinus. The sequence goes on along the minus strand of PVLC010001284.1, from coordinate 39,116 downwards.
AGCGTTCATACTAGTTTGCAAAGAAAACTGGTTTGCAAAGAAGACTTTTCAGGTGGTTAGAGACCAGGTGATCTAAAGGCCCACAGGCCAAGCTAAGTAGAACAGACGTTGTCCTTTGAGCAACAGATACCAACATAATTCTTGTTCTATATGCCCACAATTAGCTTTCACAACATTCACAGGTTGACAGTATGAGTTTCTTATATCTTCACATAATTAAGAATAAATTTTCTCTCATATAAATCATATCTGTATTCTAACACACGGGACTTTTAGTATCATGCATAGCAAAATAGAAAAATGAATATAAAAATTCTGCACAGCAATAAAAATAAAAGGTAATAGTTGGCCAGCCTGGTGGTGCATGCCTGTAATCCCAGTCCTTGGGAGGCTGAGACAGGAGAACTGCAGATTCAAGATCAGTCTAAGCAACTTAGACTGTGTTTCAAAAACAAAAATAAAATAAAATAAAAAGGGCTAGGGGTAGAGCTTGGAATTAGAATGCACTGGATTAAATCCCCAGTACAAAAACAAAACAAACAAGCAAAAAAAAAAAAAGAAAAATAGGTGAACGTGTTTGTTTTTAATAAACTAGGTTATTTAATGTTAATATAAGGGTGGCTAATTTTTTTAATGCCCTATACATGAGTTTGTATTTATTTTAGACCATATGTAAGGTATAGTAAATGCAAATTTATTTATGACATATGCAGAAATTAAAATGACTGCAATGTTTTTCTAAATTATAGTTTGTGAACTCACTGGAGTATGTTCATATCTTTATCATGTAAGAAATATTTTAAGTTATGCATATCCTTTTGGTTGGGCCGCAGAGAAGCAGCAATCACTTATTTATACATTGAAAAAGTTGAACCTGTAGCAAAACATGTTCAATAGTATGTATTTTTTTCTGAAATGTCATTTTAGGTATGTGAAAATTACCAATATCTACACTTAGTGATAAATAATAGAATTTATAATTGATACATAGACTGATAATTTAAGCTCATTCAGAGATCTCTTTTAAGTATAAGGAGAGTGTACACTGTTGTGAAATGCCAGATGAAATCCAGCTGTATTCTCATCCCACTTCAATCTATCATCACAGAAAGTATTGACTCTTTTTCACTTAGACGTGCAGCTGTCAACTATCTAACTATGGGTCTAGATTTACATTATAGTTTTATTTCCTACCTATTCATTTTCATCTAAAACACTTGTTCCATGAAACAGCTTTTGCTTTCTGAAAAAGGAAAGCAGGATATGCGGTCTCATTAAACCTGTCAGTGGATGTACATTAGCACAGCAAATAATATTTACAAAATTCAAGAGAACATATTTCTACTTTAAGGAATGGTAAAATCTCTACATAATTAAGCTTATATTTACCACTTCAGTCAGAAAATAGCCATTGTGTGTCAATAGTTGTAAGAATCCAGCACTCCACTCCCACTAGAAGACCTTAGTACACCTTTAAATACTTCCAGTGTGTATGGGTTCTGTGCCTGTCTTGGAAAGTGAGCCAAGTGTCAAACCACCTGTGTTTAAGTAGACTGAAAGATCTTTGGAAAACTTACGTGGGTTTTGTATGTAGCAGCAGAAAGAATATCTGAATGGTGGTAGGAAAGACTACAGTGATAACAAAATCCAAAGTGTAGACTTGACTGAATAAAAAAAAAATATTTCTTCCTTAAGAAATAATCCTTGGTGAATAGTGAGACTGATAGGATGACTGTTTTTTTTCTGTTGGTTTTGAAAGAATCCAGGATCCTTCTGTCTCCATGCCTTAGGATCAACTATCTGTTAGGATATCATTTTTATTACATAGAGTCACTAGATGAAAAAAAAAACATGATCATGGAAAAGATTTCTCAAATGTCCTTATATAAGCCAGGTATGGTGGTGCATGCCAGTACTTGGGAGGCTGAGACAGGAGGATTGCAGGTTTGAAGCCAGCCTGGACAATTAATGAGACTCTTAGAAACCTAGCAAGACCCTATTAAAAAAAAAAAAAAATCCAAAGGCTGAGGATGTGGATTGGATATAGGATTAAACCTGGGTTCAATCCCCAGTATAATGTTGTGTGTGTATGTATCATTATAGATAACACACACACACACACGTGTGTGTGTATGTATTTGACTTCCTCTCTGTGTCTCTTTTAAAAATAATGTGCTGCAATAAGGATATTTTTTCCATTTATTATGTTAAGTACTTATGCAAGTAGAAATTCAGATATCGTAGTGCTGAGGATAATGATTAAATTATTGATGCAATCATTTTTCTATCATTTCCTTTCCTTCCTTAATGGAATTCCAAAAAATTGGATAGTTAAGTTCTTATCTTGACTCTCTCATTTTTCTTCTCCTATTCTTTTTCTCTGTTTATCTTTTACTTTGCAGGAGATTTCTTTATTCTTATTTTTCTACCTACCTACCTGGCTCTTTTTTCTGGTGGATTCTGAAGGTGCTTGAGATGTAGGGGCTCACACATGCTAGCCTACACTCTACCACTGAGGTACATTACAAAACCAGCTGATTATCTAACTTACTTTTTAATTCCTAAGATTTTATTTTTATTTTTATAGCATTTTGTATTTGATTTTCTTCTCACAACAATTCTCTTTTTATTGTTTTTTATTTTTATATAATAATTGGTGCCTTGTAAACATACATCTTTGTTAGGTACAAGCTGATAAAGTCATATATGCACACATTTCTCATTTAACCCCTTCCCTAATTCCCACCCCGCTCCCTCGCCCTCCCTCCTTCTCAAGTTCAGTTTAGTGATTGACTTTGATATATTTGTGAAAGTACATCGTGTGCATTAGGGTGCTCCCCGCCACCCTCTGTCCATCCACCCCACCCCCAGTACTTTGCCTATTTTATCTGTTTCTTTGTGTCTGCTTTGTTCGCTGGTTTATATGGTAAATACTGTTCTCAAATGTCTAACAATACTAGAGTTCATACACAACCAGCTGTGAAACAAGAATAAGATGATGGAAATGTCTACTGAACTGAAAGAAAATCATGTTTCAACAGAAGTTTCATTCTTAAAAAAGTACTTGTGTCCAAAATCTGGTAGTGCTTAATGTGAGGACATGGAAGACATGAGCAGCTTTAGTTCCCTGTGAAATCTTGGAGCCTGACTTATAATTAAATCTCCTTGACTGTTATCAGCAATAATATAGAATAATAGCTTGAAATTGAATAATTAGATATGGATACATTTCCCAATTCCCTTTCAGTATTGGTGATCATGACTGAATGGATGAATAGACTATTAGTTAGTTCCTCTTAATAGAAAGTAAATGAAAGTGGCATATATATATATGGCATATATATATATATATATATATATATATATGGCATATATATATATACACACATATATGGAGAGATATACTTTCATAATGGAAAAAAAGAGAAACAAGTCTAGGATTTGATCACATTAAATGATTTGCACAAAGGAATTCTAGCAGGAACATTGTATCTAGAAGAAAATAGATGCATAACTCAAAAAATTTGAGGACCAATTAATTCCAATCTAAATTTATATACCTAAATTAGGTGTGGTGACACATGCCTATAATCCCAGTACTTGGAAGGCTGAGGTAAGAGGATCACAGGTTTGAAGCCAGTCTCAGCAACTTAGTGAGACTCTCAGCAGCTTAGAGAGAAACTGTTTCAAAATAAAAATAAAAATGACTGGAGGTATAGCTAGGCAGTAGAATGCCACTGGGTTCAATATAGAGTATAAAATTAATTAACTAATTAATTACTTAATGTATATACCTAAATTAGTCCAATTTAATAGTACAATAAAACTGTACTTAAATAAGAAAGCTTCCAAATTTTTCACTCCTGGGATGTCTTTTTAGGATGGCAAGATCCACAAATACCAGTGCTTAAACCAAAGAAAGGAAAATGTTAAGATCTTGACGATTGCATTTGACAAAGAAAAAAAAGTAAAAAAAAAAAACAAAAAACCTCAGAATGAAATTAAGTAAAATATCAAGAGAGTTGGAACATCCATGGATGTATATCCAAGATTTGCCCAGGAAAGACATGGTTTACCTGGAGGAAAAAAATACATGCTACGATGATAAGTATAGCCTAGAGATTAATAATATTTAATAGAATTAATAGTATTTTCTATAGGCTATTGTCTTGAAAGACTGTCTGAGTATGTTGGACAGTGTAAACAACATATACATAAACAATAGATATGTAGAAAAATAAATTAAAGGCAAAAAGTTGTAGGATTAAGTAAATATACATGTAAAAATAGTGAATTTCTCAAAAGAAAATTATATTCACATAGCCATAATATTATATGTGCTTAATATTAATTTAACCAAAAAGTATAATAGAACTATTGGATAGAAGCAGAGAAAGGGAAAGAAGTGGGGGGTTCTTGTATTGTACGAGAGGTGACTCAAACCTAAAAACAGGTCAAGAGATTATGCTAAATAATGTTAAATATAATAGCAAGATAAGTGTGTTACTGCCCCAAACTGACAGTTAATAGTATATGAAAGGAATACTGTAATAATTTAAAATCAAGTATAAGGCAATATATTAAATAGGAAGATATTTCAATATCCTATTATTATTTTTTTAATTTTAAACTTGGTCATAGCTTAGTTCAAAATACATATTTAAATGATTCTAAATAATATACTTTCCCCTTCCTAAGTGGCTTAAAGGAAAGTAGAACCCCCCTTTGCCCCATTTTTCAGTGTCTCTGAGCTGGACATGGTCAAACTTGTTTTTTATTTTGAGTCTTAGTTAATTGCCCCCTTCATGGGATGTGGAATAAGAGAACACTAACAGATTCTCCAAATGTGATTAAGACACCATGCAGAGAGCCATTGCCTTGACAGGAGGAATAAAGAATGAAGTCGATTCATTTCCAAGTTGTCAGGGACCTGAATTAGAATGGGAACAGATTTTTACAGTGTGAGCCAAGGAGATCTGTGTTTTTTTGTTTGTTTGTTTGTTTTGTTTTTAAGCTGGAGTTGCCTGCCGGATCATAGTGGCCAGTCCTCATTTCCATCAGAGTTTTTCCTCATGGACAGAGGAGGTAACAAAGTATTGAGTACTTGACTATGAATATGTTCTAGTATATGTTATGCTATATATATTATATATATGTATCATTGCATATATTTAAGGGGTACAGCATGATGTTTTGATATACATACATGGAGTGAAATGTTTACTATAATTAATACAATTAATATGACCATCTTACCTACTTATCCTTATTTATGTATTTGAAGTAAATGTACTATAGTAGAAGTTAGCAAATTATTACTTTTTGCTCAAATATGGCCCATTGTCTATTTCTTCATGGTCATTTATATTTTCAACAGATCAGAAACATCAGAAGAAGGATATTTTATGATACAAATGATCTGAAATTCAGGATATGGTGTCCATAGATAAAGCTTATTGGGGCTTGGTCATGTCTAGTAATTTACATGTTGTCTCTGGCTGCTTTTATGCTCCTGTGGGACATTTGATAAAGTTGCTAAAGAGACTGTGATAGCCACAAAGTCTAAGATTGACTCTCGATCCATTTTCAAAACAGTTGTACCCTAAGAAAATACATGTCATTGAGATATTTAACTTTTTAATCTCTTCTATACTTAATTTCAAAAGAGGAATCCAGCCATTATGATAAACACTGAAGGCTCTGAACAAGTTAGGAAAGTTAATTGCAATACGCTTTCCTTCTTGGTTTAAGCTATCCCTGAATTAGAGAATCCTAGTTGATACACTCAAAGTTCACCCCAAAGCATATATCATGTTAGATTTGGAGCTTCTCATTCTCCTCCTCCTCCTCCTTCTCCTAGACTAACTCTTCAATTTTCTGCCTAGAAATAGATTATTTATAAACTGGCAGGATCAAAGTACTCTTGAGGAGTACAGCAAATTTTTTAGAAAAGAGGAGGAACAATCTGAGATGTAATATTATAAACACCACTACATTGAGCAACTATTTATGTTTGTTCTTTTGAAATGGAGAAAGTAAGTGACTATCCAGCCACAGACTCAAAACGAGCAAAGAGGAATTTAGTGGGAGAATCCCTTGAAATAGCAGTAAGAATTATGTGAACCTTAGAGACTCAGTAATTTCTTTATATTTTTTTTAAATTTTAGATCAACTAGCATATTATCTCTATGCATATTTTTTATACTTTTATTGGCACACTGAAAGTACACATCACAATGAGAGTCAAAGTGATGCAAATATACATGCATGTATCACTTGGATATTTCCCTCCACATCACCCAGTAGCCTCTTTCCTATACATTTAGTGAGAGTGGTAGTGATACCTTCATATATGAATATAGCATTCTTTGAATTGTTTCCTTCCACAATCCTCCTTTTCCCCTTCCCCACCTCTTACCGCCAACCCCCTTCAACTATTCTCCTGGTCTCTCTCTTCATTGATCTGAAGTCCCTAATTTCTGATTTACTTTTCTTCAAAATCTGAAGGGTCAGATAATCCAACTGAAGTAACATGAGGACACATTGTTCTTTCTGAGGAGTAAGGCTCACAATTAAAGTTGAAAATGGGGGAAGCTGGTGTTCTTATTTTCAATAATTTTTTAATGGGCCCTGATAAGAATCCTTTCAAATGAGTATATACAATTATCTTTCTGACTTTCACCAGCATTCTGTTCTTTCTTCATGAAAGAAAGCTGAGGAGACAACCCACCAGGAGATCTCAGTCTTGCAGAAAATGTATGAAGATCCAATTAGAAATGAACATACTGGAAGTTGGTTTATCAAGAGTTGTTGCCAGAAGCCTGCATGGACACTTTCTAACCTGCCTCCTCCTATGAATGTCTGTTGGATGTTCCAAAACAAACTCGTTCCTCAATAAACCACAGGTAGTGTATAACAGAGGATGTCTCAAACAAAAGAACCACCAGGCTTGCACTGCTTTCAGCAGTAGGGCAAACAGTTCTCTCTGCCCTTCCCCTGTCACTGAACTCAGTATTATAAATCTGGAGACTGTGCCAATCAGAAAGAATAAAAGTGAATCATCTAACTCTGGAGAGGAACACAGATGCTTGTGTGTGTGTGTGCGCATGCGTGTGGGCACACATGCACAGGCACACACTGATTTGTTCACTCATTCAACATAATTTAAAAATGGAATCATATTTCTTGGGTGTTATTAAAGGGTTTTATTGGATGGGGAAAGAGGTCTCTTGATATCTCCTATTGTGGACATAGTTATCTTCAGGGTTTCCAATTCTATTTTCTGATGTTAACTATAAGAGAAATTCTGAAGTAAGAATGAAATTTAAGAAAAAACATAGTACAGCTGAAAGAATTAATCTTAAAATTTTGAAAAAAAGAAATATCTCAATATTGACATTTATAAACTGAACAGAAATTTACTAGGGAAGATTTTTGAAATTATTTTATTGTATGAAAAAAGGGGATATAATATATATTGTGTTGCATATATTATGTTCATAAAACTATAGTGGTTATTTTTTCTATATATTTATTTATGCTTAATAACTTAAAAAAAAAAGACTGAATTGGTATATGAATGTCTAACTCCATATTACATGGATACCAGCCTTAGTGCTGTGAATTTTCATATATGTATGTGTGTGTGCATATAGTATATGGATGCATGTAAAACTTTATATATGCCTTATTTTAAGGTTTAAAATTATATTATATTGATTTAAAAAACATTTAACTTATAGATTTCTATAGCTTTTTTGCAAGTACTGTAATCAAACCTACTTTTTCTTTCTTGAGACTATTTCACTAAATTATTGCATGCTGCCCTTGAATCTGTAGTCTCCTGTCTCAGTTTTCAAGTACTCTGCTTACAGGTATGCTCCATCACATCCAATTTCACACATTTGCTCTCCTAAGGTGATTTTTTTCCACTTAATAAATATGTTCATCATATATAGTGTAAAATGTGTTTTATTTACTTGACATTTTCTATATTTTATGCTTTCTGAATATCTTCAACACATTGCTATATCTTTCCCTAGTTAATAATTTTACTTTTGCCCTTTATAATTTAAATGATATAAAGCCAGTTATCTACTAAAAGGGAGGCTATATATAAGTAATAATTGTAATTATTTTTTAACATTTATGTCCAGAAATACACATTATTAGTAGACATTCTTTTTTGTTTGTTTTTGTGGTGCTTTAGGTAGAACCCAGGGCCACACTCTACCATTGGGTTTCATCCTCAGCCCTCAGTGGTCATTCTTAAATGAAATAGGAAAACACATTTTATTCTCTTCCTACTTCCTTTTCCTCTTTCAACCCCACCCAAAATAAAATCATTTTTGTTTTCCTTTTTTTTTTTTTTTTTTTTGCAATACTGGGGATTGAACTCAGGGGCATTCTACCTCCGAGCTACACCCCCAGCCCTATTTTTTATTCTTTATTTTGAAACCGAGTCTCACTAAGTTGTGGAGTTCCTCACTAGGTAGCTGAGGCTGGCCGCGAACCCGGATCCTCAGGTCTCAGCCTCCCGAATGCTGGGATTACAAGCATGTGCCACCACGCCCAGCTCTGTTTTCCTTTTTTTGACATAGATTTGGGCTTACTTTTGCCCATCAGTGCTAAATTTTTATTTTTCAGTTTTTAAAAAATTATATAATATTGCAAATTATTTAAGATTGGCTCTACCTTCTATATTTTTATTGGTGCATTGTAACTACACATCATAGTGAGATTCAAAGTGATACAAACATACATGCACACATCATATGCTGTGTTTCTCTCCACATCCCTCTCTTCTCCCCCACTTGCCTCTCCTACGTGTTAGTGAGATGGGTAGTGATACCTTCATATGTGGGCATAACATTATTTGGACCACTAACTTTTTTTCAACTTCCTGTTTTCCCTCTCCACCCCCTTCCCTTGCCCCATTCACTATTTTATTGGTATTTATCCTCATTTGTCTTAGGTTCCTTTTGTTTCCTATTTTTTCCTCTAGTTTCTTTATATGAGAAAAAAAACCATATAACCTTTGATTTTCTGAGACTGGTTGATCTCACTTATCACAATATTCTCTAGTTCTAGCCATTAATCTGCAAATGATATAATTTTGTGCTTCTTTACCACTAAGTAAAATTCCATTGTGTAAATATATACCGCATTTTCTTTATCCACTCAAATGTTGATAGACACCTAGATTGGTTCCATAATTCGGCTATTGTGAAATATGCTGCTATAACCATGGGTACATATTATATACTATATATATATATATCCATACATGTAGTATATTATATGACACTATACTATTCTGACTTTAATTGATACTGAGGAGTGATATGTATAGCTGGGCCATATGGTAGTTTCATTCCTGGTCTTTTGAGGAAGATCAGTTTCCATATTGATTTTCAAAGTGATTGTACTAATTTATGATACCAGCAGTAGTGTATAAAGTTCCTATTTTCTCACATCCACACCAACATTTGTATTGTTGCATTTTTGATAATTGCCATTATAATTGATGTTAGATAAAATCTTAGTGTAGTTTTGATTTGCATCTGATTGCTTATAATGTCAAATTTTATTTATTTGTTTGCAATTTGTATTTCATCTTTTGAGAAGTATTTATTCAGTTAAATTGCCATTTTTATTTATTTATTTATTTTAGTGTTATGTTTTCTGAGTTCTTTATAAGGTCTAGATAATAATTCTGTATCCGAGAAGTAGCTGGCAAGTATTTCCTTCCATTCTATAGGCTCTTCCTTAAAACTCGATTTTTTTACTTGCTACATAAAAGCTTTTTAATATTTTAATTTTAATTTTGTTTTTAGATACTTTTTGGTGTATTATAAATTCATATCATAATGTAATTGATGGTGATAGTGACACACATGCACACAGCACTTGGTGAGTTTACCATGAACTCCCTTCCCATTCTCCCTCTATCCTTCCCTATACAAAATACTGGGATTGGCATTTGTATTCTCACATATGGTCATAAAGTCAGTGGAAGTGTTTCTTTACTTAATTCTCCTTCTCCCTCCTCTATCCCCAAACCCACTTCTCTCATTCTACTGGAGTTTCTCCTCCATTATTTAAAGTCTCTCGTATATCCCAATTACTCTCTAGCTTCTGCATATGAGAGAAAATATATGAGCCTTCACTTTCTGTGACTGACTAGTCTCACTTAACATAATGTTCTCTAGGTCCACCCATTTGCCTGCAAATGACATAATTTGGTTCTTCTTTACTACTAAGCAGAATTTCTCTGTGTGTATATCCCATAATTTTGTGATCCATTCATCTGTTGATGAACACCTAGTTTGGTTCCATAATTTGACTATTGTGAATTGTGCTGCTATAAATATGGATATGCATATTACTATAATATTCTTATTTCAATCCCTTTGTAAAGATATCCAGGAGTGTTGTAGCTGGATCCCATGGTGGTGGATCTATTCCTAGTTTTCTGAGGAATCTCCACACTGATCCCCATAGCAGCTGTATTAATTTGCAATTCCAATAGTGTAGAAGATTCCTATTTCCCGATATCCTCACTAGCATTTGTTGTTGTCTGACTTCTTGATGATTGCCATTATAATTGGAGTTAGATGGAATCTCAGTGTAATTTTAATTGGCATCTCCTTGGTTGTTAATTATGTTGAAAAATTTTCATGTATTTATTGGCAATTTGTATTTCTGCAATTGTTAACTATTTAGTTTAATTGACTATTGATTGATTGGGTTATTTAGTTCTCTTAGTGTTAAGTATTAAGTAATTTGTATATTCTAGATATTAGTCCACTGTCAGAGGACTAGTATCTAGCACAAAAATAGACACATAGACTAATTGACAGAATACAAGTTACAGAAACAAATACACATGTTTATATCCAATTTGTTTTTGACTAAGGAGACAAAAATATACGTTGAAGAAAAGACAGCCTTTTCAACAAATTGTGTTGAGAAAACCAGTTATCCATTTGTAGAAAAATGGAATTAAATCCCTACTGCTCACTCTGTACATGAGGCAACTCAAGATGAATCAAGATCTGGAAATTAGACCAAAGACTTTGAAATTACTAGAGTACCACATAGGTCCAACACTCCAACATATAGGGATAGGCAGAAACTTCCTCAATAACTCCCCCAAAGCTCAGGAAATTAAAACAAAAATTAATAAATAAGATGAAAATAAAATAAAAAAGTTTCTGCTCATTAAAGGACACTATCAAGAGTCTAAAGAGAGAGGCTACAGAATGGGAGAAACAGTTTAATTTGATGACATCTCATTTGTTGATTCTCAGTTTTATTTCCTAACCTTTGGAGGTCATGTTGAGGAACTCTCTATCAGTACCTATATATTACAGAGTTGATCCTAGGTTTTCTTCTAGTGGTTTCAGTTTCTGGTCTAGTTTCTAGGTCTTTGATCCACTTTTAGGCAACTTTTATGCAGGGTGAGAGATAGTCTAATTTTATTCTACATATGGATATACAGTTTCTCCAACACTGTTTGTTGAAAAAACTGTCTTTTCCTCAGTGTAAGTTTTTGGCAATTTGTCAAAAATCAACTGGTTATAAGCATGAGAAGTTAGTTGTCTATGTTTTATTGTGTTTCATTGGCTTATGTGTCTATTTTTATACCAATACCATGCTGTTTTGTTACTATAATTCTGTAGTATAGTTTGAAATTAGTATTGTGATGCCTTCAGCTGTATTCTTATTGCTCAGAATTGCTTTGGTTATTTTGAAACTTTTGTTTTTCCATATGAATTTTAGGACTTGTTCTTTCTCTGTACAGCATGGCCCTTTTATTTTGATAGTGATTTCATTGAATCTGTAGAACAATTTTGGTAGAATGGTGATTTTAACAATAATTATTCTGCCTATTCAAGCACATAGGAAGTCTGTCCATCTTTTGAAGTCTTCAATTTCTTTTTTCAGTGTCCTATAATTTTCATTATAGACATCTTTTATCCTCCTAGTTAATTTATTTCTAAGTATCTTATCTGTTGATGTTATTTTGAATGGGATTGATTTCCATATATATATATTTCCAGTGGATTTGTGGCTGACATATGGAAAAGATATTGATTTTGCAAGTTGATTTTATATCTGAATGCATTGCTGAGTTTTTGCATAAATTCTAGAAGTTGTCTGGTTGAATGTTTTGGGTATTCTAATTATAGGATCATGCTGTCTTCAAACAGAGATCATTTCACTTCTTTCCCTATTTGTGTCCCTTTAATTTTCTTCTCTTGCCTAATTGCCAGATTAATTAACTTGGTAAAATGATTGAACTAAAAGTTTAAAAATAATCTTTTAAAAATCCAGAAAATCATTTCAGAATAATCTGCTAACCCATGAAGCAAAATAGAGTCAATCCTTCTCTCAACCTTCTCCTTAGAAGTATTAGATGCAGAAGCCAAGGAAGCAGTTTTCAGATTTTTGAAGAAGCTAAGACTGAGATCAATTCATTCTATACTAAAAAAAAATACTACATATGACAAGAAAAAAAAAAAAAAACAAATATTTGTATTGCTGCGATTCAAGGAATACCTTTGATTGCCCAAACTCAACTGGAATAGTTAAGTACATCAATGAATATTATATTTAAAATATGAAAACTTAAATGGTGAAGCAATTTTGAGATGATAATGAATTTAGAAGTAAAACCAATCTTTGCAAATATTTCTTAAGGATTCTTTTGATTTCTACACTGTAGTAATATCTCCTTTTTCAAGTCTCATTTTATCAATTTGAGTCATTTCTCTCTTTCAGTTAGTTTGGCTAAGTGCTTATTAATTTTGTTGACCTTCTAAAAAATCCTCAGCTTTTCGTTTATTGACTCTTGATATTTTTCTCCATTTCATTAATTTTTGCCCTGATTTTAACCTTAATATTTTCTATTGGCTTTGGGGCTAGTTCCTGTTTTTCTAGAGCCTTGAAATGCATTATTAGGTTGTTTATTTGGAATCCCTTTATGTGTGATAAAAGGCAAATACAAGTGTATGCTTCTATCACCATCAAAATTTTTTCCTCTTTGCTTTTTTTTTTTTTTTTAAGCATAAATAGGTTTCCATCAGTTCAATCGAGTTAGGAAAATTAGAAGATCATTCGAAATTTGGATTTGTTGCTGTTATTTCTCTTGGTGAGCATTGCATTGCCTATCTTTTTTCTCCTTATTTTTTTTTTTTTTTTTTTGTGGTGCTAGGAATTGAATCCAGGAGCATTGTAGACTAATTTTATTCATTTATTTTTTTCATTTGAAAACAAGGCTTTGCTATGTTATTGGGAGCTTCACTAAGTTGCTGAGGCTGGCTCTGAATTTGCAATCCTTCTGTCTCAGCCTCTCAAGTACTAGGATTATAGTCATGCATCACCATATGCCTGGCCAATAATCTTTGTGTTGCATATCTACTGGATATATTCCAAAATTGTTGTTTTGTTTTATGTTCATATATTAATTTTTAATTTTGTGAGATTTTTCTCAAATAAGTTCTCAATGCCTACAATTGCTTTTGGTGTTTTTTTTTTTTTTTTGGTTTTTTTTTTTTCTTTGTTTCGTTGTTCCTGGTTATATTTGAAAATGAATGCTACCATTTACATCTTAATTTCTTCCATAAGTTTCCTGTCCATCCCTTGTATTATTTTATCACTCCTTTTAAAGATGACATTCTTTTGAGAATTCCTGAGAGAATGAGTAGTTTTAGCTTGCAATTCTATTATATTGATGTTGTAGCACATCAGCACAATTTATTCCTCTTGATGCTGTCTGACATTTCCCTTTTTCCATTTTTTTCTCTGCTGTCCTTACAAAGACACTGTGTAAAAATCATTTTGTTGCTATTTTCTTCTCAATTTGTTCATCTTAGAAGAGATGTAGCTGTCTCTGTACCTAATCTTTTACGAAGAAAACTGATAGAAATTTCTTTTATTCTTCTCCCTGCTTACATGGACATTTTTTATCTACCCTGTAGATAACTTACGTATTGTGTTTAATATCCAGAGTTTGAGTTTGGCTTGCATTTAGGGGAGGAGAAAAAAAGGGGTGCAAGAATGACCAACACACTGGTAAGCTATTCTATAATAATTATCCTGGCCTTTATCTAGAATTCATAAAAATCACCTTTGTTCTAGTAAATGCAAGGCACACTGTGAAAAACAAAACAAAACAAAACAAAACAAAACCACCAAAAGCAAATTGCAGGCGTTGAGAACTTATTTGAGAAAAATCTTATAAAATTAAAAATGGCTTAACCTTTGTCAGGACTTTTTTCATGGATTTATTTTCTAACAAAACCTTTGTCCATCTAACAAAGCCTGTGCCCTTAGTCAGAAGAACTTTCCTTTATCCTTTTTTATAAATAACATTTTACAGAAGATATGGTCAACAAAATTTTAAGCCTTTTTTATTACCTTAAAAGCAAAGATACAAGTTAGTTAACATATTTGATTCAAAAATTTTTCTACCATTTAACTGAAATATATATATATACTGGTAATTGAACTCAGGGGCATTCTAGCTCTGAGTTACACCCCCAGCCCTATTTTATTTTTTTTTCATTTTGAAACAGGGTCTTGCTAAGTTGTGGAGGGCCTCACTAAGTTGCTGAGGCTGGCCACAAACCTGTGATCCTTCTGTCTCAGCTCCCATGGACTGAGATTACATGCATGCCCACCATGCCAGACTGAAATATTATACTCTTTGACTAATGTCTTCCCATTCTCCCTACTTCCAAACTTTTGATTCCATCATTTCACATTTTATACATACAACACAATATCATTTTATAGCACATAAATACATATAATCATAATTTACCAACAAAAAATAAAATTTATAATGCTAGTATAATAAAACACACACAAACAAATATAAATAAATAAATTTCTAAACAGTGACACAGTTAAATATCAGTCATGTTATGTTTATCAATTTATTTTAAGAAAAAAATCACTCACTGTTCAGATATCATCAAAATATTGTCATCTTTGTATTTTAGAGATAGATTTTTTTACCATAGGCCCATTACAGTGTGATCCCATAATATTACATGAGGACAGAATAAAAATCTATTTTCCCTTGCTAGATATATGATTCAAATAAGGGGAAACTTTCTTACCTTTTAATAATATTATCTATTTTTACAAAGGATCTGGCACGAAGATACAATCATACATAGCTTTTTATTTTAGCTGAAGTGTTTTCAGTATGCAGGTACCTTTTTGTTATATAGTAATGATATAAAGAGAAAATTAAAACATTATTTTTAAAGATTATTCCAAAATATATAAATCATGTAATCATATTATAGTTCTCAAATTGATTGCAATTTATCTTTCTTAAAAAGGTCAATTCTTTAACAATCACACCTATTTTTATCTATTGATAAAGAAAAGAAATAACTATTATAAATTTGAAGAATGAGTTAGCTTTCTGTCACTATGACAAAATACCTGAGATAAACACATTAGAAGAAAGATTCATTTGGGCTTACAAAAATTTTTGTCCATGGTCACTTTGTCCTTTAGCAGAGGCCTGAGGTGAAGCAGAGTGTTATGGGGCAGGAGAAGGTATGTGGCAGAGCAAAGAGAGGCAAGAGGGACCAGAGTCCCTCCCTTCAAGGACACATCCCCAGTGACCAGACTTTCTTCTTCCACTAGATCCCACTTCCTCCAGCAGTCCCGAGTAGCACTACAGGCTGGCAGTCAAATTTTCAATACATGACCTTTGGGGAATTTTTAAGAACAAAACAGAGTTAAAAGAATGTTTTGATTTTATATGTGGTAGGACCAAATATATTTTAGAACAGGGATTGAACATGCAAATAATAATAAAAAAAAGCTATGAGTTTTGATAGGAAAGCATACTCTGAAGAGTAATAAAAACAAAGAGGCTGGTAAAGTTCAGAAAGAAAACCTCTGAGGGGGTCACATTTTATCTTATTTTTTTGCTAGTGAATGTTTGGGTTTGCATCTTTGTTATACAAGTGTCTGTGCAATGTAGTCTTTAATATGCAGACTGCAGATCACAGAATTATCACAGTTGAGAGGATTAAAAATGTGCACATCAAGCTTAATTGTCTTAAGTTTTCTAGCCATTTGCAATACCCCTTACCAAGGAAAATGAAACTCGGGTGCTAAACTGAACTATAAAAGGAGATATTTAAAATCAACCAATCACAGTTTAATTGTTTATTTTTGCTAATTCCCTTTACAGGAAAATCTGAAAACACAGAGATACTGTGCAGAAATAAAGTAAGTCAAAATTTGTTTTCAGGAATAAAGCAAAGAACTCTACTCTGGTATCATGAGCAAAATAAGAGTTTTCCAAAGATGTTAAAGTCTTGATACATAGAACATGGAAATATGTTATCCAACTGGCAAAAAAGACTATGTGGATCTGATTAAGAACTTTGAGCTGAGGAAATCATCTTGGATTATTTGGTGAGACCACTGTAATCACATGGGTCCTGTATTTTATTTTATTTTTGCGGTACTGTGGATTGAACTCAGGGGCATTCTATCTCTGAGCTATACCCCCAGCCCTTTTTTTATTCTTTATTTTGAAACAGTGTCTCCCTAAGTTGCGGAGTGCCTCACTAGGTAGCTGAGGCTGGCCGTGAACCGGGATCCTCCAGTCTCAGCCTCCCAAATGCTGAGATTACAAGCGTGTGCCACCACACCTGGATACATGGGTCCTTTAAATTAAAGAAACTTTCGTAGATGTAGTGAGAAGGAGATGTAACTGTGAAAAGGTGTGTGAGATGCAAGCTGGCTCTGAAGATGGAGAAAAAGGCAAGTCAAAGGATGTGGAAGGTCTCTCGTAGCTGAAATAGCACGACAAGGGATTATGCCCTTAAACTTGTAAAGAGAAATGCAGATACCTTGGTTTGGGTCTAGTAAGACTCCTGAGAGGACACAAGTTCTAAAGAACACAAGATGGAAAAGTTAGGAAATTGTAAGTCAATAAATATGTGGGTGTATTTTACAGCAGCAGTTAAAAACAGATACATGTGGTGAAGCTCCCAAATGAAGAAGCAGATGCAATTCTTTTCCTTAAAGAAAAGTAAGAATATATTAAAGCATTATCCTACAGGCATTTCAGACCTCTGCCCATTTCTAGCTCCTACTCTGTCCTCAGCTACTTCTTTAGGTTAAAAAAGAAGAAGAAAAAAAAAAAGGTGATGTCCACACTTGGAAAGAGGGAAGTGGTAGATCGAGGATCCATTCAGTTAACTTCAGGGGAGGGGGGCACCTAACTGACAAGGATCGGATGATGGAGATATATCAGTCACAGGGCTATTTCTGGGTTTTCCTGAATAGGAGCTTGGCTTAGTACAAACACATACATGTGGTGAAGTTGTTGTGAACATTTGGTGACGTTTGTTAAATCCTGCCCTTTCCTTCCATAAGATTTGTTATGCAGCTTCAAATATTGCTCAATTCCAGACATCATTCCACCAAAATAGGAAGCTTGATAGGAGTTATGATTTAATATATATTTTGACAAGGTGGTGTGTTTTTCTGGATCTTTTATTGCCTCTGAAAATAGTAGAATATCTTTCCTCCTGTCAGCTTGGCCCTGACACTTGCCTTTACCTCACCAAATCACAAGATGGATATTAGTAATGTACTTCTTCAAATTGGGGCCATAGCCTAAGATGCTGTCTCTTGATTTACAATAGGAAAAAAAATTGTATGTTGATATGAAGAGCTACTTTATTTTTTAAACAATGTGCTGCAAATAGCACTGCTTTTTAATGTCTACAATATACTTCTAGATTATCTTATATATAAATTTTTCTTACTTTCTTACTTTTGTTCTTGGCTTTAAGGGTTCTGAAGATGAGGATTTTCTGAAAGTGAATTTAAAAACCACCATCATTACTTCCAGAAATTTAAGCAACTTGTCAATTTGACTGTGTGTGTAACAGGAAAAACATATAAAACAAACAACCAACCAAATAAAAAACCCAGTTCCTTCTGTACTGACAGTCATGATTTCCCAAATTATCCAAACCTCCCACTATTTCCATGGGAAAAGGACAAACTACTGGACAAACAGAGATGCTGTAACTACTAAGAAATACAGAATTGGATCAAAATATTAATAATCTGGATGAACAAAAATGTATATAGGAGAATAAAAATTTAAGAGGGATGATAATACAAATATCACATGTCTTTATGATATAGCTAAAGGTTGATTAAGATTCTGATGTCTCATGCATATTTAATCACATAATAACTAATTAAATTTGGGGTATATTTACTATTTCTGACATTTTCTTTTTAGTTATATTGAGCATATATTTAGAAAATAATCTCTAAAATAAAATAAAACTGTAAAATACTTTATAAAACACTGCTCTTGCTACAGATCAGATCATGATCTAAGTATTTATAGGTAAGTAGGAAGCATCTCGTATACTATACCTTGTAAATGTTATGGAAAATATATTATTATTGGTCTGACACAAAAAAATTTAAAAAATACCAATGTAGCTTTGAGTAAAATAAACTGTGGCAAACAAACAAAAAAAATACTGTACAAAACAAGTCATATTCCTAAAAGTAGAAAAATATCATCAGATTTCACTGGTAATTAAATGGAACAAGTTGTGGGAACCATGTCTGCTTCGAATTAACCCTGGTGTATAGAAAGTGACACCAGATGGTTTTATATTAACAGAGACCTACCAATTTGTGGATTGTTTGTTCTATTATAAAAAGTATTGTTATGAAGTAAATTAGGAATACATTTCCATAACATGCCACTGAAAATATAATGGCTAAATAAAATGATATGTGAATATAAACATTTCAGTAGTTGATAAAATGTGAGAGAAAAGGCCAGGCAATAATAATAATAATAATAATAATAATAATAATAATAATAATAATAATATCTAACTGTTTCATTCCCCTGTTATCCATGTTGGATTATTTAAAATAAAATCACCACCACCATGATTTAAATACAAATTATTTATAAGTGCAAGAGACTATGTGATGATTAATTTTATGGGTCAATATAATTGGATTAAAGTATACCCAGATAGCTTGTCAAATATTATTTTTGGTTTGTCCTTGAGAGTGTTTCCAGAAGATTGGCATTTGGGTGAGTACACTTGGTAAAGAAGTCATTTATCAGAGTGGGCAGACATTGCTCACTCTATTCCAGGCTGAGTACATCTGTGGGGAGACATTTTGCAAGTCAGGGTAAACTATTCTTTCTTGTTGAGTTATGATATCCATCTTCTCTTGCCTTTGGATATTGGCAACCCTTGTTCTTTGACTGTGGACTTCAAACTGAATTTTACCATGGTTATCTCTGCTCCTCCAACTTGTAGACTTTTATGGGACTCAGCCTTCAATATGACATGTGCCAATTCTCATGGTAAATTTTCCTTTGTCTAGTTTTCTTGTTTCCTGTTGGTTCTATTTCTCTGTAGAACCCTCATATACACTACTAAATTTTATGGTTGTGTCTTTCCAGTGGCATCAATTTGACTTTTTGACATGTAGATATATTCTGCTGTTTCTGTTTGAAGAGACTGAATATTTGCCACTGCATTTGACATTCACAAGACAGGAAACAGAATCTGATTTCAAAGGTCTTAAGAACTTACTAAAATTTCTATAATTAATTTTTTGAAAATTTTATTGGTACAATGTAATTATGTATCATAGTATGATTCTTCTCATATAATTACTTTTTAGAGAAAATTGAAAATTTTTTAAGCCAGGCATGGTAGTTCACACCCTTAATCCCAGTATTTGGGAGGCTGAAGCAGGAAGTTGCATGTTCGAGACCAGCCTAAGAAATTTAGTGAGGCCCTCAGCAACTTAGTGAGACCCTATTTCAAAATTAGAAATAAAATAGAGCTGGAGCCAGGCATGGTGGCACATGCTTGTAATCCCAGCATTTGGGAGGCTGAGACAAGAGGATCTGGGTTCGCGGGTCAGCCTCATCTACCTAGTGAGGCATTCCACAACTTAGTGAGACCCTGTTTCAAAATAAAGAATAAAAAATAGGGCTGGGGGTATAGCTCGGAGGTAGAATGCCCCTGAGTTCAATCCCCAGTATCACACACAAAAAAAAAAATAGAGCTGGGGCTCTATCTTAGAGGTAGTATGTTCCTTGGTTCAATCCTGAGTACTGCAAAAATTTTTGATTAATTTAAATTGAACAAAATTAACCCATTTCTTTCAAGCCTAAATAGCATATATTTATAAAAACATACTTTCCAAACCAAAAATAATTAGTAATTAGATCAGCAGCATTTTTCAAAACATATATCTTAAATATCTGAATTATTAGAGGATAGTGGAATTCTCATATAATCATCTGGACTCAATCTATTTTAATATGTTGTTTTTGATGAAATATGTAAAAATATTTAGCCTTGTACAAAAATATATTAGTTCTAAGTGAAATAATAACTTAATAATGTCAAAGATAGGACCAAGTTTGTGACAAATTTAATAAGGAGTGTTTATTCAAGAGCTTGCAGCTCTAACTAATTCCATCTGTGGCCATGTTTTTTTGCAGTAGGGTTCAAAAATATTTGAAGAAAGAGTCAGGAAAAGGAGGAAATCCCAAGATAGTGTCTGATTGGCAAGTGGATTTGACATTTGGATGGGATTTTTAGAAATGGTGGAGACTTTCTATTTGATCTTCAGCTATATTATTTCCCTGTTTTACTGTAATTGGGCAGGTGAACAGTGAGCAATTTGAGGAGGAAAATTTTCCAATGAGGAAAAATTTCTAAAGAGGAAAAAGTTATCCAAGCTTCAGTGTGAAGAGTTCTCTGTGGCCAGCCATTTTTTTTTTGGAAAAATTGGAGGTTGATAGTATCCTGTTTGTAGTAAAACTCCTGATGTTTCATATTTCAGACAATCTCTCAAGAATATCCCTAGATAGTATTTGATATTCTTTGATAGTAGTACAACAAAACTCCACAAGTAATAGTTTATTAAAGGTTAATTGCAATGTGGTAACAGAAACCATTTCAGTAAAATTTCATCCTCTGGTATGTTAAAATTCATTGGTCCATCTTACACTTAAATGCATCTTTTAATAGCACATGATTTTAAGATACTCTACATTTGTCAACTTCAAAATACTAGTTCATGGATTTATGCAAATCTTCCAAATGTTGGCACATTTAATTATAAAATATTTTAAAAATGTCATCCATTTATATAATCATTGACCTTATCAAAAAACACCGAGTATAGAAAGACTGTTAAGCTCAGTCATAGCTACACATTTTCTAAAACTTCAGTTTTCACAAAATGCTACAATTTTATCAATAGCAGTAAAAACTTTTAGCTATGTTCCTTCGGATGACATACAATAGGAAGATTTTATTCAGTCTTTGAAATTAAATGCTGTTCAGTGGGAAGAAATCAGCTGGTTCCGCTTGTAACTCAAATGATCACATAAGTGCTCTTCTTCAAGAAAACTATTAATTGACATGTATAAATAGGAAACAGAAGTGCTTCATGAGAACTTTCAATTTCATCACACAGAATACTAAAAACACATACTCAAAGGTCACTATTTAATTAAATCAATCATACTTTTACTACTTCAACAATAACAAGGTGCTTTCTGAATGTGGGGAGGTAAATATTAGAAAGTTTGGCAGTAGGGTTTTGTTCTACCCAACCTGCTTAGAGTGAAGTCACCAACAATTTTATGCACCATTGCTTTTGTGTCAGCAGCCTGCATATCAACACATGGAGAAGGGCAAGTAACAGTTTTGTGCCAGTGTGAAAATAGTTCTGACTTCAAGTGCTCCCTAAACCCTCTACATAACACTGTATATTTACATGGCCCAGCTCTTGAGAATTTGCTGTGCTAAAGGAAAAAAATCTGAGACTTAGCCTTGATTCCATTCCATCTCCCAGGGATTTTGTGAAAAACAAACACAAAGTTAATTAGTGTAAGTTATATTAATCACAGAGGTGTCTACAAATTCAAATGATTAGTAGCAGCAGTCATAATACTATTGGTCCTATTGACTGTGCTATGGTGGATGATTATATTTACCTGACACATGAAACTGTACATTGTAACTAACTGGTTTTAACACATATGTCAGACTTCCATACATTGTTTTTCTGATTATTATGGAATTCTCTTATTATGTTGGGAATTAGTCAACTGTAGAACTTTTTTCTCCTCAACGTAGTTCCCCAGGTAATTTCCACTGCCTTCTTTGTGTTCTGGTCTTCTTCAGTATATGGTGTAAGTTTCACCAATCAGTTTCACTGCTATGAAGATTCAGTTTAAATTTGAGCAACTGAGGGAAGATGCCTCTGGGTGAATCAAATTTGTCTACAGAGGTGCCCTTAGCTTATGTATTCTGAAGAAAATCTGGCTGCATCACGTGGTTCCAGACCCAGCAGCAGTGGCAGGAACATTGCTAACATCACAGATCACAAGTCAAATCCCTATAACAGCACATGTGGGGGCAGTAATAGAGGTTTCTCACTCAAGCAGATCTGCCCATGTGTCTGAAGAATGTTTTTGAGTATTTATGCTTGAACCACTTTTGATATTCAAACCAAAGTTAAACTTACCATTCTACTTAATCATCTAAAACCAAATTCTTCTTGCAATAAAGTATTTTGAAATAGATAATGCTTTATGATGGTCCATTCCTTTTTGTGTTAGGTATACTCTGAGAAACATTTCATTATTACATAATGAATAATAAGTCTTGTATTGGGGTTCTCTAAAGAAGCATAAATGCATAAATACTAGGATGTCGTGTGTGTGTGTGTGTGTGTGTGTGTGTGTGTGTGTGTGTGAGTGTACATGTCTGTATAAAAGGAGATTTGTTATGAGAAATTGGCTTATGCAATTGTGGAGACTGAGAAATACCACAATCTGCCATCTGAAGGCTAGAGACCCAGGAAAGCCAGTGGTGTCATTCAATTCAACACCATAGGCCTGAGGTGCAGGGGAGATATTTGTGTGTGTGTGTGTGTGTGTGTGTGTGTGTGTGTGTGTGTGTACAGTGGTGTTAAATACAGTACACTGGCTTAACTTGACATTTTGTTCTGTTCTGTCTTGACAATCTCTTAAGCTACAGTGTAATATTTAAATGTACATTTAATAAAAAGTATTTAATACTTTAGGCATGGATAATTTCATAAAAGGCATTCTGATTGAAAGTAAAAGGTTAATGGGAAGTCTGTGAAAGCTACAAGAATTCTTGTGGTTTATTTGTTTGCTCTTTTAAGATTTTCTAATAGATAAAAGTATATGAATAATTGACACATAGTTATATAGTTGGTGCTAGAGGTTGGCTTGCTGCACATACAAGGAAGTTATTGGACAGAGGCTGACAACTGTTTCATTGAAGAAAAACTTGCCTCAATACTCGGAGATTATTGCTCAAAGGTATGAGGCTACAATTTGGATGGTGTAGAGGATCATTCTTTGTGACTTATACCTGTGAGTAACATTCATTAATTTATTGTTTTTGATCTAAAAATCATGGCAGAGTGATTTCTGTGTTTGAAATCAAAACTTTTCTGATCCTGAAAGCTATGGAATAAGGGGGTACACTCATACTTGCTGAGTTGCTAAATCTTCTCTTCGTTTTCCTTTCTTTGGGAGAATTGAGTGATTTTTTTTCCACTTTGTGGTTATGGGGATCAAACCCAGGGCCTCACACATGCTAGGCAAAATCTCTACCACTGAGCTGCATTCTCAGCCCATGGAGGGTTCCTCAAAATACAATTTGAACTAATTTTAAGCTTTATTAATAGTCTTTGTTTTAATCAGACTTTTTAGGGCCAGGAAGATAGTTCAACATTAAAGAGTATGTATAAACCTCACATGTGCTTCCTTTATATTCCTTTCATCTAATAAGATTCACTTACTACATCAATACAATTGTATCCATGAGAGGCAGTATTCAATAAAAATGTTTGACTATATTTTCAGAGCTAAATTTGTGTAAGAATAGTAATTATTATTACTAGGAAGTATTTTGAGAGATTATTCTTTAAACAGAATAGCAAAATTTTAATGATATATTCTCAATCCATCAATAATGAGGTTAATTTGTCAGAATATATGCTTTACAGAAACTTTGACAAGATTTTTGTAATCTCAATTTGCCTAATATAAGGAATAAAACTATAACTCCTTAAAAGTACATCTAAAGAGAGATTTTTCTACGTGTGTGTGTGTGTGTGTGTGTGTGTGTGTGCGCGCGTATGAGAGAGAGAGAGAGAGAGAGAGAGAGAGAGAGAGAGAGAGAGAGAGTTAGTCTGTCACCTGGGTGGAAGACGACAGAAGCTGATAGAGCTAAAGGAATTTTCTAAAAATAAAACGCACTGCAGAAATCTCTGCAATCTTACTGGGAGTGCCAAAATATCTGTGCATCAGTAGCCAAGGGGATAAAAAGGGTATAAAAATTCCATTTCCTTAAACTCCACACTTCCCTGGAACAATGTAGAGAAGAGAGCAGCACTGCCAAATAAGACCTTAACTTGAAATGCCAAAGTCTCTCGAAAGCAGTTTCACAATGATGGTATTTTAGGGCGAAAGATCAGCAAACCTTCAGTTCTTAGTGTTTTTTTTTTTTTTTTTTTTTTTTTTAAATCTCACTTATGTGGTTGCTAAAGCTGGAAATAATGAATTTGGAAATTGGATTCAAGAATAAGAAATTGGGGTATTTTAAATCACAATATCAGAGGCACATCACTTGTCTTGTGTTTTCTCTCTAATGCTGCTTTTAGGCATTTATCAGTTTGTGCATTCTAATTCAAACCTGCTTCTCTATCCTCAGCTCAGCAGAAAAAACCTTTTTATGACAGGAACTCTAAGAGCATCAATTGATTGCAATTCTTACACAGCTGCTTCAGAGAACCCTGAATAACTGGAGGAACGATGTGGAGTCTGGGCCTCTCTTTCTCAGGATTGATGAGAGGAATGATGGGTACATCTTTAGAAAATTTAATCTGAGAAAAAAAAAAAAGTCTAAGAATTGGAATTTAAATCTCTTCCAACACATTCTCATTCATGACTTCATCTAACTCATAGTCCTCTCCTGTGGGTTCTTCCATCTCACTATTTGAATCTCATATGACTATTACATACCTCATTTTAATGCTCTCTGGCTGGTTTCTTAAGGAGCTGGGGAGTTATATGCCTTCTTGTATAGCTTACCACTAGAGGAAGATTCAAAATTCATGAGATGTGATTCCCACCAACTATAACACAGTTGTCAAGCAACCTGAATTCTTTATGCCAATGTCATCCACAGATGCAAGCTTTGATTAAAGCATGCGAGCATGTGTAGGGTGTGTTTGCGTCTAGACTTTTACTCTTTTCTGGATAAATCTTCCTTTAATGGGGTCTAGAGTACACAATCATCATATGTGTACAGTTTAAATCATTTCTGAATAATTACAAATGGCATTCACATGTATGACATGAACTATTTTCTAACCCTAAATTCCTCATGTTTGATAGAAGAGTCTTGGCTTTCTTACTACATACTCTAAGCAAACTCTTCTACTGATTTGAACTCTACTGTCATATTTGGTGTGTTATTTGCCTTGCAGAGATTTCTGAGGTCAGAGCTTACATCACTTATTTCTATTGCCTTGTTAGACCTATAAATTAGTGTGAATTGTATCTTAATCAGAGTAATAACAGTAATTCATTTTATCTGAGTTTGGCATTTGTTCATGAATTATGTAAGTGAGAAACAAATAAAGAGAGAGGGAGATTCTTTAACAATTTATTTTGGAATGGAATTTTAACTGAATATTAGGGTCTTCCTAGTTTTTCACTTTTGTCCTGTATTTATGGTACCATCATAATATTGTTTTCTGTTGTAGAAAGGATATAAACGGTGATGTGTGTTTTCCCTGCACAACATTTAGTGGAGCTATTAGGAATCAGGCATAGGGGACTTCTGGCTGAGACAACCATTTCTTTTTCTGGCTCAGGAGGAAAACTAAATATGGCATGTTACTTTAGTGGATATTTAATCATCCCTTACACTTTCTTTACATTCTAAGAATAAAAGCTATTCTCTTAAAGAATTTTTAGCACAATTATAAAGTTCAATTGATACTTCTTAGCATAAATTAGTAGCATCTTGGAGCCGAAAATTTCCCAAAATATGCTCCTCATTGTCCTCACTCTTCACCTCCAATTTCTGCTTCCAATTACTTGCTGAACAGGCCTCTGTCTATTTCAGCAACTAATTGCACACATTAAGAAAAAAAATCGCCAATACTTTTTCACCCTGACAGGGCATACTTCTTCTGTTTTAGTTGTATGACCTACCATAGCCCTGCCCTCTTTTCCACAACCTCCACTCCATATCATTTATTTTTTCTGGCATGAAACCATCTCTGTGTGACTTCTACAATTGTGTGTGTGTGTGTGTGTGTGTGTGTGTGTGTGTGTGTGTGTGTGTGTTTAAAGGGGAGTTAACCTAGGAATGTTCTACCAGTGAGCTATATCCTCATTCCTATCCCTATCTTATTTTGAACACGGTTTTGCTAAGTTATCCTTGAGCTTGAAAACTTCATGTGTCAGCCTTCCAAGTATTAGAGTCATAGGCGTGCACCACTGCACCATCTTCTTCATACAGTTGCCAGGCACCTTATTCCTAAATGAAAGTCATTACAATCACTTTCCATTACCATCACCAGTTTTCTTGTTCAACACCCAATTCTTTTCTTAAAATATTGAATTAATATATATTAATGCTGGAGAAATTAGGCAATTTAGTTAATAAAAATTAATGCAGTTAAAGTTTTGCATTATTCATTACGTGGTTATTATTGCTTAGCACTTAAAATTTCACTGTTAGATTTAAACATCTTTGCATTTTCAAGTTTTCTGTTTAACTGGGGAAGAAGACAGTTCAAATACTGTTATATCCATATATAAAGGTAACACTACTGATCTCACTAATGTGAATGGGAAGGGAAGAGGGGTGAGTGGGATGGGATTCAGAGAGAAATGCAACAAGTGTTGTCTGCATGCATGTTTGTATTACTTTGCTTCTCACTATGATGTATAATTACAATGTACCAAAAAGTGTAATAATACAAAAACAAAACATTAATGAAATAACAACAATAATAATATTAGCAATTTGAACATCGACATCACTAACTATAAAATGCTTTTAAATTCTTTTCTTTTTCCTTTTCTATTTTATTAGCAGAAATCTTATGCATAAGATCCTACATGGAATCTCAACATTAAAGATAGAAGAAAACAAAGATTCACTGGCTGGGACTCTGCAAGTAATGGTGGCACATGCCTGCAATACTATAACTTGGGACCTGAAATAGGAGAATCCTAGATTTAAGCCAGCCTCAGCAAGACACATTGAGCCCTTGTTTCAAAGCAAAATATAATAAGGGCTGTGAGTATAGCTCAGAGGTAGAATAAATCTGTTTAGGTTCAATCCCTGGTACCTCTGCCCCCAAAATATAAGAAAGAGAATGACAAATGGAATAGGGAGACATTAGTGGGATACCTTAAAGCTGCTATTACTCTTTGGGTTGATGGACAAATAAGGAGATGGTAATACAAATAAGGAGATAGTAATACAAATATGCATAAGAATTGAGGCTGGCTGCTGTTCAGAACCTGGAATCACAGCCTGGACAGCAAATGGAGATTTGAAGCCACAGAGATTTCCAGCCAGAGATAAGGGTAAAAATACTCTAGCTCCTCTTCTGTATGCTTCCAATCTCCCATCAATGTTTTGCTCCTTGGTTCAACTAATCCTGAGTAAAGGAGGGGGAAGCAAGAACAGGAAAATATTTCCCCAAGAAAACAGGTGAATGACTTCACGTTCCTTCAAAGGCTTTGAAAAACCTGAAGAATTTTAATAGTATGCATGTAATCTTATTACAGAATTTCTCAAGAGAATGATGAAATCAGTTTATAAATTCTTTTAGGTAGAATATAAGAGACTCTATTTCTTCTTATATTTTCAATATTTATAAATATTATTTTGTGATTTGTTCTTCAAATTGGTGGATAAAGAAGGCAATTTTACTTCTATTTTCATATTTTTTGGTGATTAGTATTGTTAATACTCTCTCTACTTTCTGCAGACTATTATCTCTCCCAGTAAAGTCTTTTTAGCTTTCTTCATATAGGCCCTGAAAATTTCTTATTAAATTTGTTCTTAGATTGCTGTCCTGAGTAGGAAATTGGCTTCCATTTCTATTTTGTAGTGGGTTATTATTTTTTAATTATATTTTTAATTTTGAAAAATCAGACCTTCATAAAAGTTTCAAAAATATTTCAAAGAACTTTTAAAATCCTTTTGCATTCACATGTTTTCCTATATTTTGCTTATTTTTTATTTATTTATTTTTCTGAAAAAAATGGCAAGTCAGTTGCAGACATCAGGAACTACCACCTCAAATACTCAGGCATGCATCTGTCTAACAACAAGGAAATTACCTGATATAACCACGGAACAAATATCAAATATAGATGTTCCACATTATGAAAATTATTATTTATATTGAAATTATGTTCATGTTTATAGTACATTTTTTAATGGTACAAACCCCTATGTCCAAACAAGACATGTACTTAGTTAGTTGTCCTGATCTTTATAACTTTAATGTTTATGAAACGGAGAGCCCTGTTGTTTTGTAGAACATCACTCAATTTGGATTTATCTCATGATTTTTATGATCAAAATATTATCTTATTAGCTAGTTTCTGGAAGTCAAAGGCAGTAAGTTTTCTCTCATATGTGAAAGCTAGAGAGAAAATAGGAAGCAAAAGGGAATTCAGGTAAATGAGAAGAGAGATCAGTAAACAGTGGAAAGGGACCAGGGAAGGGAGATAGGGGGAGGGAAAAGGAGGATTGAGGAAGAAAACTATTTAAATATATGTGTGTCCATCTATGAAGGTATCTCTTCCAATCTCACTAACATGTATGGGGGGAGGTCAAAGAGTGAGCAGGGTGAGATGCAGAATAAAATAAACCAAGTGATGTGTGCCTATGAATATATCACTTTGAATCTCACTATGATGTATAATTTCAATGCACTAATACAATGCAAAAATAATTTTATTTAACTTTTGAAAGAATCTGAAACTTAGATAAATATCTCGATATGAGAATTGGCAACAGGCTGTATTATTGCAATGGATAGACCTGAGTGTATTGTTTCTATAACAAAGACATTTTTCTATAGAACAATAATATAAACATCGAAATCAAGAAATTAACATTAATGCATATCCACAATGTTATAGAGTAAATTGTAGCACTCTCAAAAATTCATATGTTAAATCAATTACCACTAATATGACTAATATTTAGAGGAAGGATCTCTAGGGAGCTAATTCAAGTTAAATCAGATTGGAAATGACAAGAAACAAAAATCATGTTTTAATAATAACACCGAATGTCAAAGGTCTTAACTCCCCAATTAAAAGACACAAACTGGCACTGTGGATTAAAAAACATAATCCAACTATATACTGCTTGCAAGAAACTCACCTTACAGCCAAAGATATCCATATGCTAAAGAAGAAAGGATGGAAAAAGGTATACCATGCAAATGGAGACAGAAGTCAAGCAGGCGTAGCAACACCCATATTTGATAAATTGACTTTAAGCTAAGACACAGCAGAAGAGACAAAGCAGGTCATTTATTAATAAAAGGAACAATCCAACAAGAAGATATTATGATAGTAAACATTTATACCTCAAATGTGAGTACACTGACTTTTGTAAAACAAACTTTTTCGGACATTGATTCTCAAACAGATCCAAAAACAATAATATTGGAAGACTTCAACACACCACTCACACCAGTAAATTGATCATCCAGGCAAAAGATGAGTAAAGACTCTTTAGACCTAGAGAACACTATAAATCAAATGGACCTAATAGATATATACAGAATATTTCAACCAGCAACAGCTGAATACACTTTCTTCTTAGCTGCCCATGAGCTTTTGCCAAAATATATCACATCCTGGGCCACAAAGCAAGTACCACTAAATTCAAAAGATGTAATATAATTCCCTACATCTTCTCAGATCAAAATGTAATGAAAGTAGAAATCAATAACAGGAAATCCAAAAGAAATTAAATAAATACATGGAGACTAAATGATACACTCTTGAATGAGGACTGGATCAGAAGAGAAATAAGAAGAGAAGTTTTAAAAATTCCTAGAATTAAACAAAAAGAGATACAACATACCAAAATCTATGGGACACTTTGAAGGCGATGTTAAAAGGAAAATTTACAGCACTGAGTGCCCACATAAGAACAGAAAGTCACTAAATAAACAACCCAATGACAAATGTCAAGCACCTAGAAAAACAGAGACTTAATCTTGTAGAATGAATGGTCTTATCAAAGGACACAGGACCAGGCTGGCTTAAGTGCATATCAAGAGAAGATAATGTGATGTGTAGAGGCTGTTCAAGTCAGAGAGTCTCATAAGAAACCAACATTAATGGCACTTTGGAATTCCCCAGAACTGTGAGAAAATACATTTCTAATGTTTAAGCCTATCTAGCTTACACATAAGTGAATAAAGCCTGTCATATTATGGAAGATTATCTTCTTTATTTAAAGAAAATTTATTTTCAAAGATAATCATTCCTATAAAATTCCTTTCCAGCAATATCCAGACTAGTGCTTATCCAGACAACTGGTCACTGTTGCCTAGCCAAGTTGATACATAAAATTAACCATCACAATTTCATTGCTCCTTCTGTAACAGTGAAAAACTGGCTTCATTTCTCTTGATGTAATTACCTATTTGGCCACTTCCTCTGTGCATTCCAACCTTCCATTGCTGCCACTTCCTTTATGCTGCAAATTCCCTTCTCACTCTGCCTGGGTTCTGGCATCCTGTGCAGAACTTCCCTCTTGCACGGACTTACTCTTCACACTACTTGAGCACTAATGGATTGTCCTACAGTGATGAAATCTCCCTACCCCCACCAAGTGTCCAATATCCTGCCCAAGACTACCTCTTCAGGTAGACCAGCTTCACCAGCACTGAGTACCCATTGAGAAACCAAATGCACAAATGGACTGTGAATAGACCACATGTAACAACATAACTCTGACCCATACTCTTTGTAGCAAACAGTCCAGGAAGCAAAACCAAAATCTCTACACAATTGGTCCAGAATGATTAATATTTGTTCATTGAATGCCAACTTCTCTACATTTTATCTCTGCCTCAGTTAAAATTCAGGATGAATTAGAAAACACAAATATTCCCTACTAAGCAATCAAGGTGTCATGACTCTATGCAACCTACCCTCTGCTTCCCATGCCAACTACTTCCAATTAGAACAGATCTGCAGCTTTCCTTTTTTACTATAAATCTCTCCCACTCTCTTTCTTGCCTTTGAGTCTCTGAGAAATGCAGGCGATGGTGACCAACTTCCTTGCTATAACAAGCAGTGAATAAATAGCCTGTCTTTGTTCCCATTTGGACAGCCTTTATTTCCACGGCTTTTCTGGAGGCTGCACTGACACACGGTGCTCTGCCTATTCCTGTAAATTCCATGCTTCAGCCAGGCTCAGTAGTCATGGAGATCCACTGCGCCTTGAGGCTTGTTGAGTGCATGCTGACGTGGGTAGACAGCACCAAGTTTGAACCCCACACCTTTGTATTGTGCATTTTAATTTGGAATTTGGGTTTTGTTAATGCTTCCCTATGCCTCCCCCCCTTTCTTTTTGCATGCTTGAAGGAATGAGACAATTCCTTTTTATTACATTTTGCTCTTTTTTGTTGCTTCTATTTTTGTGTCATCATGTCTAAAAATGGTGTTTTGTCATAAGAAAAGAATCATGGTATAGAACATGGGCATATGCCCTAAAACTCTGTTGTTTGAGCTGGCTTCACAGTATAGAGAGTTTCTGTTTCTCACTTGAAATGCCTCACCATGAGTTGTTACATAAATTCTTCTTGCTGCTGTAACAAATCATTACAAATTTGAATATTTAAATTATCTTTCCCTTTGATGGTTAGTACTTATAATGGTTTGGATTTAGAATGAACCCCAGACCTCACGTGGTAGACAGGACAACTAAGGTTGGAGACACGACTTGATTCCTGGGGAGGAGTCATTACTGGTATAACCTTGGGGACTATATATGTTCATCATATATAGTTAAACAAAAGACCTGAAAATTAATACAATATTTCCTAAAGAAATTATATCAGAAATATTTCCAAGAAATATCAATTGGATAATAATTCAATCATTAAAATAGAAAACAGGTTAACTGTGGTATATTTTCAGTAGAAAATATAAAATAATTTCTGATGTCATTTGAAAATTAAGTCAATATCAGTCCTTTCTTCTCACTTGTCAATGAAGCTAAACCTATATTGTACATCTAATTGAAAACAGAAGTTTAAAAATAAAATGTATTTTAAAATAAATACACCTGGCAGAACATTTTAAAGGGCTTTTTGAGCCAAAACAATACAGGGTACAAATTATGTCTTTAGAAATCAGTCTTAGGTGGCCCACTTCACAAACAACTACCTATTGGGAAGCGGACTTGTAGAAACAGTAATGGGCATTGGGAAAATAGATAGACCTTGCTTACAAATAAAAAAGTAAATCTCAATGACTTGGGGAGGGGATGGGGGGGATCTGGAGGGAAACACATCAAGTCTGTGGGCAAGTATGTTCTTATCACTCTATACACCATTAAGATGTATAATTACAATGCACCAACACAAGTATACTTAAAAAAGACTTTTTTTTTTTTTTTTTTAAGCAAAGGCACAGAAAAATTTATCAGTTCAAACCAATGAGGTGTCTCCAAGGAAAGAAAACATATCCATGCTGGACGTGGTGGCATACGCCTCCAATTGCACTAGTTTGGTGGCTGAGACAGAAGTATCATAGGTTCGAGGCCAGCCTCAAATAAATGAAAAAAATAAAAACAAAGAAGGTCTTGGTGTGTAGTTTTGGAGATAGAATGTCCCTAGTTCCCATCCCCAGTACAATAAAAAAAAAAAAATTACTTTCCCCTTAACACTCAAGGAAAATCAACTAATCAACCATATATATTTAGTTGGTCTTGTTATATCTGAGGAGATACGGACATTACTCTCTGCTTTAAGAACTGCCACCTTAAGTCCACATGTTCCTCAGGTTATTTATTTCACATCTATCCACAGGTTTTTCTCATTCCAAGCCTTTAACTGGAACTCTTAAGTACTTGACTGAAAAACACGTGTTCCTGTTCTGTGATTACACCCAGACATATTTAATAAAGAAATACTTTGTAAATGGAATCATGGTATTAACTTCACACTAGAGGAAATATTTTTGAGGTTCCAAATAACATTTCTATTCATAATCAAATTGTGTCTACTCTGTATATACATTTGCTTTCTCCATTATACTTCATATATACTCTAGTTAAATATATTTATTCTGTATCTGATGCCACATG
This sequence comes from Graphiurus murinus, assembly GCA_004027655.1. NCBI lineage: Eukaryota > Metazoa > Chordata > Mammalia > Rodentia > Gliridae > Graphiurus > Graphiurus murinus. The sequence goes on along the minus strand of PVLC010001284.1, from coordinate 5,616 downwards.
GACTAAAAATTCCAGTAGCACAAGGACAAATTAATAGAGAAGAACCTGTTAAAGTTTAAATATATTGCACCAAAACAACACACAAAATTCTCCAATATTTCTTACAACCAGTAGCAAAGAGAAACTCAAACCTATAGAACTGATACCAATGTAAACCAATGATCTACTGTCCTGCAACCCCGTTGTACCCTCTCCATCTGGCTAGCAAGGACACACAAAGGTCAAAGATAACAACTGATCTCTGCATTTTATTTTCAGGATTGATGTAATGAGTAATCTTGGCTTGGAGTGGGCCACTTGTTTTTCATCTTGAAGCTTCTTAAGAATCCTCTTGACTCACCCCCTGCATAGCTGGCTTCAGCTTCTAAAATAGGAATTTCAGGCAATCACTTCCCTGTGGGTCTTTTGCTAACACCCTTAGTCCTCAGTACCTACCTTCAGACTACTGTGGCCTTTCTCTACACATTCGTCCTACCTACTTGCTTTAGAATTGAATTGTTTAGGATGGGAAGAAAAGAGAGGGACTTAAGAATAGAAAATGGAAGAGCTGTACCACGTCATTTATTTACACTAAGACATGTGTGTTATTGTCCTTTTCTTACTGTACCCACCACAACTGATAGACTTTTAGGGCATAAGTGAGTTCTTTTCCAACATTACTGTTACCAGCTTTCTGGAATTCAGGCAATATCTGTACACCCTATTGCTCTTCCCCTAATTTCTACATGGTGTTCCGTCACTCTGCGAGTACTCAGTGCTTCAGAAGAAATTCTCTAAGCTTTTGTGCCCAATCTCCTGCGTCAGAGAGCTGAAAGCTTACCACGCTAAGGGATTTTTCTCAGTTCACCATCCTTCAGTCTTTGGTTGCTGATAACCTGAAGAGCCTGAAATAGATACAGCTCATGTTTCCTCATATACTACTACTTTTTGGCCTAATAAGCATGTTTTAAGTGAAGGTCTGTGGGAAAGAGCATATGGTAAATGGATATACCTTCGTTTACTGGAGCGTCTCAGAAGTTTAATCTGTCCCACTGACCCATATGGAGTCAGACCACATGTAATGTTTCATTTTATGAAAGGTTTGATTAGTTTCTTACCATCACATATGGTAGATACCTCTTACTCCGGCAGCTTTACAGGAGAGAGTGGACCTCTTCTCTCCTAGGAAGAGTTGGCACTTTAGAGTTTAGTTCATTTAGGTTTCTTTGAATCTTTAGTTCTTTAATGTGTTTTTAAAAACCCACATGATCCACATCATTTTCTGTTTATAATGCTTATATTGGTGATTAAAATTAGAGTAGCATGTTTTCAATAGCTTATGTAGAGAAGGAAATTCTCATTATTGTTAATGTGCTTAAAAAAAAAAAACTACTAAATGAATTTGCTGTTTTTTGAAAAACAGAGATGTTTGGCAGATTCATACCTCTAATGGCCAGCACTCGTAATGACTTTTAAAAAAAATTTTTCCATAGAATCAACTTAATTTTCTACTGTTCATTGAATATGTTTTCATTTTAGCCTTGGATTATTTGGATTTATGGTCACACGCATTAATTATTTTAGACACTATATTTCAAGCATATTCTATTCTTACTGCAATTTTTCTGTCTTCAACTGTGCTTTGAATAATATGGGTAAATGAAGTTGCTGAATTCATGAACGAAAGGATATATTGATAAACTCATCACTTATGTCTTTACTGCTCTGTCATGTACTGTCCACTATCTGTCACTGTTCGATGTACATGTGGCTATTTATAGTTCTTCTATGTCCAATTTTTATTATATCCCCATCAAGAATGAAAGATATTTTACTTCATTTGAGGGTATTCACAGCATGGTCTATAACATATATTCTGTAAATATCAGGAGACCAAAAAGCTGTATTTATGATATTGTAACATTAAAAAGTCTATCTTTGAAGATATTCATTATATTAACCTATGAAAATTATGCAGAACATTAAGAATATTATCTGAGATTTAATGATTTTTAACAAAGGCATGCTATTGTTTTAGACTTTGAAGCTTAATGAATCTACCTTTAGTGATCTTTTAGGCTTCATGTGTAAATACAGATGCCATATCCTCTGAATATGTATTATTAAATTGAATAGAAAATCACAAAATATTGGAATACCAATAACATTGGCCAACAAAATACTTTTGTCATATAGCTCAAAATAATTACTCTCTAAAAATTATAAAGGCAGATTTAGAAATAAAACATTGGTAAAATCAATTATTTGCTTTTCAAACTACTTTCAGTTTATATTTGTATACATTACTTTCATTTTTAAATAGAGATAAATTTATCTATAACTAGCTCTCTATTGCATGCACTAACAAATATAGAAAAAACTAATAAATATAATAGTGTGTATTCCAAAAATCAATTTTCTATAGTTTTTGACACACCTAAAACCCATTTATTTTATAAACAAAGATTGAAACATACCCCATGTGTGTCCTCACTCAATATTATTTCAAATGACAAATCATATGTGAAATATAAATGCTGTGAAAATCACTAAACCTATGGCTTCAAGAGATGATTAGACATGTTATATCTGAAAGATAAAATCTATCTAATATATAAGATTATTATATCCTATAAATACTTATGCTAGTGAGATTTTCTTTTTAGTTGCTTTTGGTTAGTATTTGTAATGTTATAATGACTATTGTTAATGAAAATTATTGTATACATTTTATTGTGCAGATTATACCCAAAGAATAAATTCTCAGGATAGGAATTACAATTTTTAAAAGTTGAAATCCTTTTAAAGTTTCTTTTGCCAAAATTTCTCTCTAGAAAATATGCATTAGTTTAAGTTTCTGACAATAGCTGGGGAAGTATTAAAGTTACTTAGTATAATAATTTTTGAAAATTATGATTTTTTTGGTAACAGGGATTGAACTCAGGAATATTCTATCTCTGCGCTACATCCTCAGGCTTATTTTTCTTTTCTTTATTTTGAAACAGGTTCTCACTAAGTTGCAGAGGGCCTCATGAAGTAGCTGAGGCTGGCCACAAACCTGCCATCTTCCTGTTATTGCAAATTTGTTTCTTGATGTATTTTGGAACTGAAAAGTTTTAAATGATATCATAGCTAAATATTTTCTCATATTTGCAGAATGTTTGCATGCCTACTTTTATAAATTGGGTGTTTATAATATGTTCTGAGTTTCCTAATAGAGAATATTTAATTTTCTTATTTAATAATCCTCCAGGAGGTACAGAACATATGTTCATTAAAATAATTAAAATTATTTTTGCTTTAATTGAAGTTCAATATTTTGACTAAAATAACTTCCTGTCACCTCCTCATTCTAGTCTTGAACATTGCATGCTCTGAAACAGATAAATCAGCAAAAGCAGGCTTTCATCTTTGTCTTCATAGTTTGTAAATTACATATCATATTTCTTAATGTGTTTTTCCCTCCCCTCCCTTCCCCACCCCTCTCCTCCTCTCCCTTTCCCTTCCCCTCCCTTCTCTTCCTATCTCCTCTCCTCTCCTCTCCTCTCCTCTCCTCTCCTCTCCTCTCCTCTCTCTCTCTCTCTCTCTCTCTTTCAGCAGTAATTTTTTACTCAGAGAGTTTCAGATGATGTTGATTTTGTGGCTCTTTCTTGAGAGAAACAGCAAAGGAATGTCTTAACCTTAAATGCTTACACTAAGAATTTTTACTCTTGAATAGACCCTAAACAAGACATTCTTCAGTAGTGCTCTGACATAAGTAATGAATACTTATCCTCTTCAGAAGTTTCACCTCAAACTCCTTTTCAGCGTGAAATTGCTCAATCCAGGCCATTTATTTGATAAGCTGCTTTATTAAACTATCAAAGCTCCATGTACACTAAAACTGATTATTACTTTAACTAATACCCAACTTGTTTTCTAATTCCTGGAAAGATTTTATTATTCACTAGTACCGAGATAAAAATTATAAAGTAAATATATGACCCTAAAGGATTATGGTTTTACGATTCTAGAAAATTTGCTTGATCAGGCTATGTTAAGAATGTGGGCTATAAGTGTAAAACGAAGAAGTGGTGCTGTGTTCTGACAATGATTGATATATCATAAATGTCTATGTAACCCTGTTGTACTCAAGGAACGTATAAAAATCCGTGCTAAAAATAATAAAAAATAAAAAAATAAAATGTAGAATTTAAATAGAAATTTTTAAAAAAAAGCAATTAGGAAAATTAGAATTAAGTAACAATAGCTCTTTTTTCCAGTTAAAAATTAAAGCATACAGATGTGTATGATTTGGGTAGCAATACAACTTTCAGTCCTATCCATCCATAATTTATACATATAAAAGCAAAAAAAATTATTATGTTACCTAGACTATTTTCTATAGACCACTAGCTAAGAATAGTTTTCGCATTTTAAAACTTTTCAGACATTAAAGAATATGTAACCAAGATTGAATTTGACTAGAGAAACCTAAAATATTTACTATCTGACATTTTACAGAAAAAGTTTTTTAACTCTGTTAAGGTAGAATTACTCTTGACGACATCATAATTTTGTGATCCAATCTTCTCAAACTCTGCCCCCAAAATATATCACCGATACATTAAATTTTAAGAGTCATTTAAGTAGTATTTCCTAAATTGAAATCCAATACTAATATACCTATGCAGCAACAACAGAACAGAATCTTAAGAGAGACTCTCTATTCAAAGGAAGTTAAATACTTAGCTCTTGCAGGTTATAAGGAAACTACCATATGTGAACCACTGAACGAGAACCAGGCTATTATTTAAAATCAAGGTATAGCACTGTGCACTCTAGACCACAGCATGCAGAAATAAATAAGTAAATAAATAAATAAAAATAAAAACTCTAACAGCTGCTTATAACTATGAATTATGAATTAGATAACAGTTCATAAGTTCATAACTAGCTTTTAAAAAAGGAAATAAGCAAGAACTTAATTGCAAAAAATGGGGTTAATCTGCAGCCTTATTCAGTTTTGCTGAGACAAAGAAAATGGAGGCAAAAATACAAGACCATGTTCTGACTTGGTAGTTCTAAATAGGAGAAACAACTAGGTTAGTCAGACTGAATATAAAAACAGAGAGAAAGAATAAAGAAATTCCATATTAATAAAGATGAAGAAAAGGAAAAATTTCAACACAATTTAAATCAATATAGGTAAAAAGACATGGACAAATATATCCATGTTTATAGCAGTGCAATTCATAATAGCCAAATTATGGAACCAACATAGGTGTCCATCAACAGATGACAATTGGAGAAGTGGGAACCCTAATACATTGTTGGTGGGATTGCAAACTTGTGCAACCACTGTGGAAAACAGTATGGAGGATCCTCAGACGAATGGGAGTGAACCTACCATATGACCCAGTAATACCACTACTGGGTATATACCCAACAGAATGGACACCAAATTATCAGACTGATGCATGTGTATCTATGTTTATAGCAGCTCAATTCACAATAGCCAAACTATGGAAGCAGCCAAGATGTCCAACCACAGATGAATGGATTACAAAACTATGGGATATGTACACAATGGAATTTTACTCAGCCATAAAGAAGAATAAAATCATGTTCTTTGCAGGGAAATGGATGCAACTGGAA